>PVKE010039505.1:0-14988 GCA_004027555.1 Craseonycteris thonglongyai
TTACATTCCCACCAGCAGTGTATGAGGGTTCCTTTTTGTCCACAGCCTCTCCAGCACTTGTTATCCTTTGTCTTGTTGATTATAGCCATTCTAACAGGTGTAAGATGGTATCTCATTGTGGTTTTTATTTGCATCTCCCTAATTGCTAGTGAAGTGGAGCATTTTTTCATATATCTGTTGGCCATATGTATGTCTTCCTCATCCTTATTTTATTTTAATCCACATTTTTTTGGTCATAAGCTATCTTTTTGTTTTTTTTCTTAAAGTTTTTGTTTGTCTTAACTGCCTTTTACAATATAGATGTTTTAAATGGGTGTGTGTGCTTGCATCTGCTTTTCTTTTCTCTGTGGTTTCTGACTTTGGTATCATCTTAGGAAAGCCTTTTTACCCCCAAGATTTTTTAAATTTTCTTCAAGGGACTTCATTGCTTGTATTTAATTTTGCTTATTATAATGAGATTTGACTTTCTTTTTAAAAAAAGATTTATTTTTTGAGAGAAGGTGGGGGAGAGAGAGAGAAGTGGGGGAAAGGCCCAGAACAGTCTCATAGTTGTACATCGTTAGTTGTGACATGGTTTTGACTTTTTTTTTTCACTAATACAAGGGTGCTATTTTTTTTTTTTTTTAAGTTTTAAAATAATTAAACATGTACTCCCACTAATTACATTAACATTACCGTATTTTCCGGCGTATAAGACGACCGGGTGTATAAGACGACCCCCTAATTTTACAGTTAAAACATAGGTTTAGGCCTATATTCACTGTATAAGACTACAGCCTCGGAAGTGGGGGGTAGTCTTATACAGTGAATATAGGCCTAAACCTATGTTTTAACTGTAAAATTAGGGGGTCGTCTTATACGCTGGAAAATACAGTAGCTTTGAGATATTTTGAGGGGTATCAGACTGGTCAGGAAGTGTTTAGTACGTATACCAAAGCATGCATGTATGTGTCATTTGACCATGAGAAATTAAGCTTGTTTTCCAGTGTGGATACTGTTTGAATCCTTTCAGTGTGTGTGTTATTAAAGTAGTTAGGTCAAATTAGCACAGACTACATTATTTTATTTAGTATCTTCAGTGGGATTGTTCAAGATACTTGAACAAGGACTGCCAAAAATACACCTAGCTTATTCTGTTCTGTGGAGGATTGGAGAGTCAGATACTTAATTTCAAATCTTAAAAGTATATACCGGTATATTTTTTTTCTATTTAAGAGGTCATTTTATCATGTCTTTCTCTTTTGGGTTATCCCGAGATAGCTCACTTGTTGATCGCTTGTCTTGCAATCGCAAGGTCCAAGGTTTGATTCCTGGTCCTGACCTGTGCAAACCCCCTATGCTGAACTGCATTATAACTGGTAACCACCAAAAAGGTTCTGCCTCCCATATGGGAGGCCCGGGTTCAGTTCCCGCCCCGCAAGGCCCCACATCCACCTGTGTAGAATGAAACCATGTCACAACTAATGATGTACAACTATGGAGACTGCTCTGAGCCCTCCCCCTTCTCTCTCTCCTCTCAAACAATAAAATAAATCTTAAAAAAATTATTTTTCTTTCTCTTTTGTATAATAAATACTACATGTAATTTGCACTGCTGATCGGGAAAGGTAAAACCAGTTTGTCATATATGGTTTTTATTTTTTTATTTTTTTATTTTTTTTAATGTTACAGTAGGCTTTGAGAGCTCTCCCAAAGCCCCAGCACCTAAAATTCCTGTCAGAGTTATTATTGGATGAGACCACAAAGCAGAAACACGAAACAGGTATTAGACCAGTAGCCCTCTCTTCTACTGAGATGGATTGCTTTGGTTTGTATAATTAAGTCTTAGTATCTTAAAGGGGTCAGAGTGTCAGAGAGAGTTATGTTTTTGTGGAAGGCAACACAGAAATAAGTGTTACTCCTCTGTGATTATAGCCCCAGAATCCCCCAGCCTAAGAGGGCTGGAGGTTCAGGAGGGAGAGAAATACATTTATTTTTGCTGATCTTTTGCATTTGGCAATACTACTTGTATGTAGAAAGGTTGTATCTCTAATTATTTTGTTTATTCTCTAAGCCAAGGAGAAAATTCCTAGGGACTTTTCTTAGCAAATCCATAATTTTGGGAGCATAGCATTTCCAGTTTAGGAGAATTCAGTGTTTTGCTGAGTGTTTGAATTTGACTAAAGGGAATACTGGATTTTTGTTCACTGAGGATCAGCTGGAGAGGAGAGAGTGCAGAGGGGAGAAAAACTAAATTTAAGAGCCTGTTTTTCATTTACATATAGTATGTTCAAAAAGCAGTCATATGCATTTTACATACTTAATCCTTACAGAAACCCTATGAAGTAGTGTTTTCTCATTTGCAAAGAGAGAACAAAGGCTCAGGGAGTAAGTTTACATTATTTTGTCTAGGCTTACAACCTAGTAGATGGCCATCCTGGGATTTGAACACCAGTCTCTTTGAATCTAAAGCTCATTCATATTCTTTTCACAACAGTATATATTGCCTTCTAAATTACTGGAATTATGTATATTTTATATTTTATTGGTTTTATATCAAATGTTGGAAACACTTTATTTTTTGTATTTTATTGTTTTTGTGAGAGAAGGTGAGCGAGAGAAGGGGGAGGGCCCAGAGCAGTCTTCATAGTTGTACATCATTAGTTGTGACATGGTTTAATTCCACACAGGTGGATGTGGGGCCACAAGAGACGGAAATTAAACTGGGGGCCTCCCACATGGGAGGCCCAAACCTTCACTGCTGAGCCATCCCGGCGGTTATCAGTTGTGGTTGCCAGTTGTGCCACAGTTCAGCATATGGGGCTGCACAGGCTGGGGCCAGGAATTGAATCCTGGACCCTCGTAATTGCGAGGCAAGTACGCAACCACTGAGCTATCTTGGCATCCCTGGAAACACTTTAAATGGCATATCTTGGAGATGTCATCATTAGTTCTGCCAGGTAATATAAAGCCTGTGTAATTTCCTTTACCTTCCACCTCAGCATTGAGAGTAAGCATGAGGTTACCATCCTGGGAGGACTCAATGAATTCGTAGTGAAGTTTTATGGACCACAAGGAAGTAAGTACATGTGTTGGTATGTGTTCTTCTATTATACTCCTTCACTCTTTAATAGACAGTGAAAATATCAAAGATAGATGGTTGTATGTTTAGTTTTTGAAAAATAAATTTAATTGAACTCTAGAATATGTAAGAAAACCTTGCTGTTACCATAGTTACTTCATATGCTTTTTTCTTTTATCTCTATGTGACAGTATTAAACATGAATTGTAAATTCTGGGTTTTGTTTTGGATGGTCACATGGATGGTGTAGGGAAATATTTTTTGTTTCTCTTTTTTGGGGGGGTTGGGGGCATGGAGTAGATTGAGGTAAGAGGCTATTAGTCAACCCCAAATAATGGTAGTCTTTAATACTTTATAGAATTGGGTAAATTTGGGGGAGAAGGTGAATCCTTGCTTATTTTATAATTCTAGATCTTTTAAAGAAAAGTATTTTAAGTTATAAGTCCCTGACTCTTGAAGGAATTGATTTGCAAAGTTTTCAAAAGATATTAGGATTTAATGTTTAACATACTTAACTTTGACTTTACTTTCAGCACCCTATGAAGGCGGAGTATGGAAAGTTAGAGTGGATCTTCCTGATAAATACCCTTTCAAATCTCCATCCATAGGTAGGTAACTACCCAGTTTCTCTCCTTAAAGAACTTTGATATCAAAGAGAAAAAGAAAAACAATGCTACACTTTGTGGAAGATAATTAATTCCAGAAATGGTTCATTAACTGAATTTTTCTCTTTTGTTTTTTTGGCTTTCGTTAAATTAATCAGTGACTTTTGGAGGGGGTCTTCCATAGTGTGAAAGAAGATGTTCACATATACCCTATACTTGATTGGAATGAATATAACTAGATTTTTCTGTCTTTCAGGATCAGATTAAACAAATAATTGTAAGACCCACTGTCCATTCAGGCTGTTAGCAATAAAATAATAAATATATCTTAAATGTCATTTTAAATGCCAGATTCTTGGAATTAGTATTATATAGCATCTTTTCTAATTCTGTCATTTAAAAATTCTCTCTGTCCCCTACTTTGCTTTTCACTCCAGCTCTAGATACCTAGCAATGAAATGACTGTTTTCCATTCTCTTCACTCTCATTCTTTTTTAGTCTTCTAGAAGCTGAAGAAACTAGAGTAGAAACCTCAGTGGGGTTGTATGAAGAGGTACTTTTTCTCACCTTTATATTCCTTATGCCCTAATTGGTGATGTTTTTAATGTGCCACCTCCATTAAAGTATATACTGACAATTTAGGCATTTTAGTGTCAGATGCTATAGAGGTATATCTGATTGAAGGTTGACCTCTTTAAATATTTTGAGATTGTAAAATGGCGGTAGCTTAGCTAATTTAAGTCAATTTTTGAAATTTTTATCCTGTAGATGATTTTAAAATATTGACCAAGTTTAAGAGAAAAGAAGAAAGTAAAATTGGAATGTATTGAACATTCTCTGGCAGTCATACTGAGCCTCATATTCATAATTTCCAGAGTTCAGACCTCTTGATACTGCTATGGGCTTGTCTTTGGAACTAATGCCAGAGCTCTTGGAGATTAGATGTACCTCCGTGCCCCAACAAAAGGATTTTTTTAAAGAGGTAGATCAAAGACATTCTGGGCTTCATGCTTTGATTCTATAATTCTACTTAGGATAAATAATACAAAAGAGTTAGGATAGTTACAGACTAATTCCTAATCAAATGCATCTAGCTACTTTACATGCTTTAGAGCTTTATGTTATAAAAATACTATACAGCATCTATAATTTTCTTCTTAGGCTAAGAACTATTAGTGTTCATTTTAAGAATAAACTGGTGATTTCCAATTACGGTCCTTTAGGTAAATTTTCTAAACTCAATAATCAAGAAGTACTTTATGGATAATTAAATTGGAAATTTCCCGATTACTACAAAGGGTCTCTGAACTTTTAGTTATCAAATGATGAAATAGGATTAGAGCTGTGAGGAGTTGAGTCTTTAAGACAATCCCCTAGGACACCTGACTTAACAGCATGTAGTGGAGGCAGCAGCCCTGTCCCAGGGCCATTCTAGGGTGGTGCAATGTAGGTTTCACTCAGTCTGGGAGGGCTGTTCTGTCACGTTGTGGTTCTCTGTCCCCCATTTATCTTGTCTTTAGGGTGTTTCTATACAGGCATTTTACATCTTTATGTATTTTAGTATGATGTTTAAACATTTACAAAAGAATGTCCAAGCCATATAAATTCACTGAAATATATTTCATAAATACCTATTTACTTAAAAACTAAAGATGGATATGCTAAATCTGTTTTGTTACCCTCGATTCTTTGTCAGAAAAGAAACAGTGTAACTTGTTGAAACTTAACAGTGAATCCATAGAAATGCAATTACCTATCCAGTAGAAATGTATTTATTTCCCAAACCTTGTCTTAACATTTTTACAGGTAATACAATTGTTTTATTACAACTTGCAAAATAAAAATATCTGAATTTTAGACATTGTTTATTTATTAACTAATGACACAACAGAAGTTTATGTACTTAAATTAATGGTGTAATATGTAATGGTTGGGACAGATGACTAGGCTAATTTAACTTCTTCATAATTTTTTCTTTGCCTTTCTGTGTGTTTTTAGAACTTGGTAATGCTACAACTGTGTGCCGTCTTCTCTTAAAGGAAGTAGATTTAGTTGAAATATTTGTACAAGCTGTCTGTTTCCTCCAAAGGAAGATTGCATAAGAGAATTTTAATCAGTTGTGTGGGGTGACCCATTTTTAGGGTGTCAACAATATAATTACTGTTGGAATGCACTTTAAACATTTTGAGGGGTAGTGACTCAGACTAAGCAAGGCTTCCTTTTTGAATTGTGTAAAATAGTTGTAGAATTATACAGAAGGGCAAAGAGTTAAGAAACACTCAACCTCAATGTTCTTTGTAAACCCTGCCTCTTTAGTACCTAGGCAGGCAGATCCTTCTTCCTGAGTCAAATTTTGAGCAGATATGCAAATTTAGATTCAGCATCTTTAATGGTTAGATCTTGGAGTTTAAAAATAATATGTGTACATATACTTTTTGTTTGATATATATATATAATTTATTTATTTATTTTTTAATTGTATAAATGCTCCCTACCCTTAGTAGGGTTGTAAGGAAGTTCAGGTGAGCAAAAAATAAAGAAAAATTAAAATATCTCATAATCCTTTCCCCTTAGTGTGCTATCATTATTTACATTCTGGCAAATGTACTTTAAAACATTTTTCTCTGCATATATATATATTTTTTTTAAGATTTATTTTTATTGATTTTTGACAGAGAAGTTGGAGAGGGGGGCAGAGCAGTCTCCATAGTTGACATCAGTTTTTCCATATGGTTTCACTCCACAGGTGGGCACAGGGTTGTGCAGGGCGGGAACTTGAGCCGGGAGCCTCCCACATAGGTCCCGGCAAGAACTGAACTGGGGGCACACCCCAGTTCAGCATGTGGGTCCGCATGGGCCAGGGCCGGGATTCGATCCTCGGTCCCTGGGGCTTCAAAGCAAGCGCTTAACCCGCTGAGCCTTCCCAGCCTTCCCAATTTCTCTGCATATTTAAGTATATATTCAATATAATTTGACATGCTCATCTTTGAGCATGTCCTCCAAATATAGTTTTAGAGAGTTTTCAGTAGTTGCATAGTTGCATGAGGTATAACTAATAAAATGTCCTTTTAAAAACAATTTTTATCTTTAAATAAGTGTGCTTTTTGGTTTTGTTTTTGTCTTCCCCCCAATAGTAATAAAAGCTACCTCAAATCCTCTTTAGAAAGAGACTATAAACAGATACCTTGAGAGGTTATGAACTTACTCTTAACAAAGCCATCATTTTTATAGACATCTTAAGCACATCTTTTAGAATTTTACATTCTCTTTGAATATCATAAGTGATGGCAAATCATGATGCTTTGAAGCTGGATATAAATTTTTAAAAAGGCTAAACGTCATTTAATTCAGAGAATAAGATGAATGGAAAAACTAAGTAACAGCAATTGGAGTACAAAATTATATATAAAATTATGAAATTGACTTAAGTTTAAGGAGTATGATTTCCTTACAAACTGGTTGTATGGGTGCTTTCAAAGAGAAATTATAAAACTCAGTCAGTTTAACATCATTGAAAAATGTTTTCAGTTTTCTAGAGTGACAGCTGTGAAATAAATCATATTTGAATCTTTAAGTTTCAATTTATTTGAAAGTTCAGACTGACTTATCTTTCTTACTCAGAAACATCCCTAGAATGCTTAGCACCAGTGCTTCTGGGTGTCACCAGCTATGTACAGCTAGGAGAGTATGACCGGTCAGGGGACTGATTATTCGGAAAGAGTGGTTCTGGCCCTCGTTTCTCTTACCCTGAGAATGATACTCATCTGAACTGTTGTTTTCTCTTCTAGAAAAAGATCTTGGAATTAAATGAACTCTGTATGTTTGATATGCTATATGGCATTCTGCTGGATAATTAGGAAGGCTGAGCTGTGTAAGGCTTTCACTAAGTAGGAGAGAAGATCAAGATAAACAAAATACTGCATATGCTTTAGTCACAGTATGTCCCTGTTTTTAGGAGAGGTGTCATTTCCTCAATTGAGGGAGAGAGAGTATATGGAAGAGAGAGGCTTTTTTACAAGAAAGATTGTATTTTGTGTGTTGAGAATATAGTCTTTACAAAGCTTTATAGATGTGAAGGTGCCCATAAGGACTTTAGAAATACTTTTTCAAAACCCCAAGTAATTTTTAATCTATGAAGATTTTGTTTGATGCAATGAAGTTGCTACAGAGACTGCCCTGTTCCATACTTCTCCAGATTCATAGTTTTTAGCAGTTATACATGTGCTCATTTATTAAGAGAAACCTTTCACCAAAGAAAACACAGACTTACTGCTGAGGGGGTACAATAAAGATGAGTCATCTCATATATAAAGAGGGTAATTCAGAGCAATTATTTATAAAAATAAAAAATAACCAATAATGCATAGGCTACAGAATGGTTTTCTGTCTAATCCAAAGAATGAAAATTAAAAAATGAGAATATATAATTTATAAAATTGGCAGGTTAGACACTGTTGCCAAAGGTATTATGATGTAACCAGCCTAGCGGTATAAAGATTTTATCTCTTGAATTATTTTGGTTAAAATGAAATTATCTTAAGGAAATACTCAGATATGTTCACCAAGATTAATGTACACAGAATGCGAATTGTGGCATTATTTTTAAAACTTAAAAGTTGGGAGCAGCCTAAAATGACTCAGTTGATAATAAAGTACCGGTACTTAATTTATGATACATCTTAATGAACAAAATGGTTTGCAGCTTTTTATTTATTTATTTATTTTTGACAGAGAGAGACAGAGACAGAGAGAGAACTGAACTGGGGGAGCTCCCAGCCCAGCATATGGTTCCACACGGGCCGGGGCCCGGACTCGATCCCCGGTCCCCGGTCCCCGATCCCCGGTCCCGGTCCCCGGTCCCGGTCCCCGGTCCCCGGCGCTGCAAAGTGAGCGCTCAACCCACTGAGCCATCCCGGCCTCCCCCTTTTACTCATGTTTTAACACCATCTTTAAGGAAACACACAGGAAGCTATATAACTTTATATAGTGTAACTATTTTCTTCCATGCACATTCCAAGTATGAATGCCAAAATATTGAATATAGTTATCCTTAGCTAAGGAGATTAAAAGTATTTTTCTGTAATTTCCAAGTGTTCTACAGAGGGTTTCATTTTATTATAAATTAAATATTTTTATACAAATGGCAAATGCATGTCTTTTGAATGTCCTGTCTGCATCCTTGTATGAGTCTATATCTTTCCTGTCTTTTGTTCTAGAAAACCATCAAGCTGTCCTTGGCCAGAATTCCCACTGGTAGCTTGCTAAGGGCCTGCTGGTCTCCATATTTCCCACCAGCCTTCTTTATTTTCTTCTTCTCAGTGTTAATTATGTGTGCATGTACTAAGTGTACATACTGTTCTCTTTCCTTTATCTTTCTGCATACAGTTTAGTTTCTCTATCCTGGGTACTATCTTTACACCTAATTCCTTTCTTTACTTCTTTTTCCTCCTCATTTCCCTGCTTGGGCTGTTCCCACAAGCAATTCTTACCTACTTCTCTTTCAGTCTGACTCTTGCATTTGTGTTCCCCTCTGCAGTTTTCTCTTCATATGAGCCAAAAAAAGGCCTCATGCTCATAGCTAATAATAATAACAACAGTAATACTTTTAATAAAGCCAAGTCAAGGGAAAATAATTACATCTTCTCATAAACTACAGACATGAAATATTAAACTTAATGTTTTTAGCCTCTAAGATCTTGAATGTACCTTGAAGGTCCCCTTCAGGATATATAGTAGTCTTTATCATGTCATACCTACTTTACTTAAACACTAGCATTTAAGAGAAAATTAAGAAGTTGTCATTTAATGTTATTTTTAAATGATTGCTGGCCTAGTATATGAAGAGAATTGCATTTTAGAATCTCTTAAAATTACCGACCAGCCTGGGAACTCTGTCACCATTTATACTTTTTTTAAAAAATAGAAAACTATGTTGTAGGATTCAGCTAATAAGTCTAGAAACTCATTTTTTAAATACTCCTATGTATATCTCTGTATTAACAGTGAGGAGGATCCTTTCCCAGGAGCAGGCTGTGTGCACTGTGTGTCTAATAGCAATTGGATAGTACCAAAGCTGTGTGTGTGAGATTGGTTGAAAACAGGATTCTGGAGGGACTGCTTAATTTTTCACTAAATGTTGGTAAAATGGTCAGGAAAAAATGCAGCTCACTCTGCAATGGAATTTTATGTCAAAAGTATATAGCAAGAGCTAGCCAAACCCATTTGAGTTAAGTGGAGACAAAATGAAAAAGTCATGGGCAATAACAATAGTTAGAATAATATATTTTACCATACTAATGACCTTTACAATTAGGTCAGATTATCATCTGAATAGAATGATTTAGATCATCTTCTGTTCCAAGGAAAACTAGACTGGATAACCTGTCAGAGTCCCTTCTAAATCTCCCAATCTGCCCTAGGTACTTTGATAATCATTGCACCATAATCTTTTTACCTGTGCCATTGATTAAAGGAAATGATTAACCTTTTTCATTGTCAGAGAAAAGCCGACTTTTCTGATATTACAAACTTTTTATTTCATTATGGCCAAAAATTGTCTCAATATTTTGAAATGGAGTTTTATAATATAGTATGATTAGGGGATGCGGGGGTGCCTCAGCGAGTTGAGTACTCGTCTTGCAGCCATGTGATCTGAGGATTGAAGCCCGGCCCATGCAGACCCATTTGCTGAACTGGGGTGTGCCCCCTGTTTGGCTCTCACAGGGGCAAGCCTCCTATGCAGGAAGCCCCCAGGTTCAGCTCCCGCCCCCACCTCTGGAATGAATCGATGACATACAGCTATGGAAACTGCTCTGGGTCCTCTCCCTTCTCTCTGTCTCTATCGCTCTCTGTCAAAAACAGTAAAAATAAATTTTTATAATATAGTATGATTAAACTAACTAGAGCTTAGAATATTTACCATTTTACTTTGTAACTAGTGGGAGTAACCTCAGTGAGTAGTGTTTAGTCAGGGGTGGATCAGGATTTGGAGTAGAGAGGAGTGTCATTCATGAGAGGTTTGGAGTTAGTCATTTAACAAAGGCCTACTTGGACCACTGTATTTCATAAATAGAATTCATTCTTAGACTGAGGAAGCAAAATTTCATTAAGACCACCTGTATACTTCTCTACTTTCATGACCTTGAGTTTGAATTGCTACTGTGTAGTGATCTAAATCTTGAATTTCAGTAAATAGAAACAAGTTTCTAGTAGAGAATTTTTGTAAAAAATTTTTTTAGATAATGCTGTAAGAATGTAAGCAGTTGTTAAAAGATCTCTTTTTACTGGTGTTCTGAAATGAAGTTTTTCTGGGTGGATTTTAAAAAGATTATGTTTGGCAGCTGAAGCAGAACTTCCTTTCTCAGAAAATGGATATATCTTAACATTTCTTCTAATCAGCTCCACAAATGTATGGAATAACCACCGTGCAGGGCATTATTCTAGGCGTTAGGAATACAGAAGTAAATACATTGCTCTTTTGGCCCTTATATTCTTTGGGAGGAGAAGATAAAGCAAAATTTAAAATGTCTGAACACTTTATGCAGAGAATGAGTGTGATAGAATTGATATAATAGCTACTTTAGGTTAGGTGTTCAGGAAGGGGGCCTCTCTGACAAAGTAAATTCCAGTTGAGGTTTAAATTAAAAGGGTAAAAAACAGCCCTGATCCTCTATCAGTTGATGAGAGCATTCCAGGCAGAAGAAGTTGTGAGGACAGAGGCCCTGAGGCAGGTAGGTGCTAGCATGCTCCAAGAAGAAAACGGGAGGCTGGGTGCAGAGTGAGATAGGAGGGGGTGGAAGTCCAAGTGGCAGGCAGTATGACATGTTGTAGGGCTTCCGGCCAGGTTAAAGGTTGAGTTTTATTTTTAATGAAATGGAAAAGTCATTGAAAGGTTTTAAGCAGGTTTTAATGATCGCTCAACTGTTGTAGGGAAAGAGTAGAGGTACTGGTGGTTTTAGGTCAGAGTTTTGGATCAGAGGTCAAGATTGAGAAACTCCAGTATAAATATATAATGCTTTGAAGAAATTTAGCTATATTAAGGAAATCATACAAATGTGGGTGGTACCTAAAGGAGGATACAGGAAAGGTTCTTGTGTTTTTTCTTTTAAAGATTTATTTTATTGTTTGGGAGAAGGTGGGAGAGAGAAAGAGGGGTAGAGAATTCAGGGAAGGGCCCAGAGCAGTCTCAGTAGTTGTACATTATTAGTTGTGACATGGTTTCATTCTACCACAGGTGGATGTGGGGCTGTACAAGGTGGGAACTGAACTGGGGGCCTTCCACATGGGAGGTAAGACCCTTCGCTACCCCTGAGGTGGTTACCAGTTGCTCTGCAGTTCAGCATATGGGGTTGCATAGGATAGGCCAGGAATTGAATCCCAGCCCTCGCTATTACAAGACTAGCACTCAGCTGCTTGAGCTATCCTGGCATCCCCATTTTTATTTCCTAAGTGGATGATTCTGAAGGATATTTGTATGCTCATTGTAGGTATTCTCTAGAAAAGAGGAGGAGGATTGAAGGAGCATACCTTTGAAACAGTAGGAAGGGACAAGGTCAGAACACAAATGGATGACTCGTGTCTAAGAAGACCTTGAATATCTGAGTGAGCGATAAAGACAGGAGAAATAAGAGCATAGGGAGGATTTTGTTGGAGAAAATGAGGTGTCCTGTCAGTTGGATTCTATTTTCTCAAAACAAATGGGCAGAGAGAGGTATTAAGTCAAATTGAGAAATGGAAAGGAGCAAAGAATGGGGGATTTGCAGAATAATGGTAAAAATACAAGTCATTGGAGAATGGGGGGGGGGGGGTGTGCAAACTACCAGAGGAAAAAGGGGGAAACTGTAGGTGATGTTGAATCCACAAAAGGTTATTGAGCATACTTCTTAAAGTTGGTTACATTTGTGTACTATGTCTCTCCTCCCAGCCAGCCTAGTAGATATAAACTCCATGAAGACAGTCTCTGCATCTGTTTTACTAACAGCCCTACTTCTTACCTTAGGGCCTGATAAAATGCCCGTTCTATTGAAAAATGCAGTTGACTCTTGAACACTGTGGGAGTTAGGGGCGCTGACCTCTCCTGCACAGTGGAAATCCGTGTATAACTAAAATCAGCCCTCTGCATTCATGTGTTCCCACCTGAGGAATTGACCCTTGAACAACGTGAGTTTGAACTGTGAAGTAAATTGG
Organism: Craseonycteris thonglongyai; assembly: GCA_004027555.1. NCBI lineage: Eukaryota > Metazoa > Chordata > Mammalia > Chiroptera > Craseonycteridae > Craseonycteris > Craseonycteris thonglongyai. Next base: position 12,853 of record PVKE010039505.1, read on the forward strand.
AAAACTGTGCATGTAAGTGGATTTGCACAGTTCAGACCTGTGTTTGAGGGTCAACTCTATTTGGTGGGTGGGTGAGTGAGTGCATGCATGCCTACTTAGTGGTACCCTTAAGTTCAAGTACAGAGAACGTGAATGGTTAATTCCCTGCAATTGTAAATGGGCATTTTGGAGGGAAAGGGGCAAGGGTTTTGCAGAAGATTGCTAGGGAGTGATGATGTGATGGCTCTTAAATCTTAAATAAGGAGAGGGGTGAAGGTGAGGCTGGTGGGTAGGAAGAAAAGGGAGCATCAGTAGATTAGAGTTCACAGGTGAAAGAACTCTTCATGGGATGGGAAGTTCTTTGACAAGGATTGGAGACTATAGTCGGGGAGAGGGGATGCAGAAATTCTGATTTTGGAGGTGAAGCTGTTTGTAGAGATAACAAAGTACAAGGTATATCCTGGGGGTGTGAATTATGTGGAATAGAGGAATGGTTACTGAGGAGGAGCTTAAGGAATTTGAAAGGCCAAGGTGTCAGGAGTGTGGTCTCTGTAGGTAATAATGTCACTAGAAATGACAGGAGGTGGTAGGGGAGGAGACTTGGAAGCCAGGTACTGAATTTCTGTGACAGAAGAAGCCAGTGGTCAAATTGACCCTTTTAATGAAAAACCTACTGTCAGCAGCCAGTAATATCTCATTTCATTCAGCTTCATCTTGCTGTTAGCCAGAGTAAAAATAGTAGTTAGCTTTCCCTCCCTATCCCCCAGGCTACCTTTAAAGTAACCTTGCCTTTGCACACATTTGCATCTATCAGAAGATCATCCGTTTCCTTCTTGAGCTGGCTTATGTCAGTTTTAATTCTGCCTTTGGCATTTCATTATTATATACTCTTTCCATTTTCTATATAAAAATTTCATCTAGCTTGCTGCTTATATTAGCTCCTACTTTAACTATAGTAGGTGACCTCTAGCTTTTGAGCTGGTTATTAAATCTGACATCTTTTTGGCATTAAATCCATTCCTTCCCCTTTAGGATTGGTATCACAATGAAAACATGTATTCTTGGTTTCCTTTTTCTTTATTTAAAGTGAAATTCTTTTAAAAACAAGAGTAATAATTCCTTTTGAAAAACTTATTTACACAGTTTCAGATTTGTTCATATTCTTGGTGTTGGTGAAAACCATATTGCTGGAAAGAACGTCAGAGGTATCATCCAGTTGCCTCATTTTAAGGATAGTAAAAATGAGACTCGGGAAGATAGAGATACATAAACCAAATGCAGTCAGAATGGTCTTTTTAATAAACATTAAAGTAACTCTATTTTCCATTTACAGTGTTATGGGATTATAGGAAACCGAATACCCCATAATCAAAATATCCTCTAATGTCCTTGACAATTCCTAAAGGATTAAGAGATGGATATGTATGGGTATATATTTTCATTTTTACGATGAGGAAAGTGAGATGAAATTACTTGATTGAGCTTATTAAGCTGATGGTAACATTATTGGGTGCTTACTGTGTGCCAGTAATGGTCAAATGGTATACTTACATTAACTCATTTAACCTTCATGACAGTCCTGTGATATGTAGATACCATTATTAACCTAGCTTTATGATTAAGCAGTAGAAAAAACTCTTACCGTAACTTGCCCAAGGCTCACAGAGTGGAACTTAGGCAATCTGACTGGAACCTGATTTTTTTTTTAACCATAACTTTGTTTAATATGAGTGGTGTGTTCTGTATTGCCTGTGTCCATGAAAATAAATACTGCCTAATTCAGACAGTGTGGTAATGTGAATGACCAAGAAAGTGAAAGATAAACTATGGAAATAGGAAAGAGATTACAACTTTCTAGAACTGAAACTAAAGGAGAGTAGGTTTAAGGCTGCAGGTTTTGGTAATCTGCTAGGTTGGTAGGATTATTCTATGGAATGATAACATAACACTTCACCCTAGGGGAGAGCCGGGACGGCTCAGCGGGTTGAGCGCTCGCTTTGAGGCCATGAGGACCGAGGATCGAATCCCGGCTCCGGCCCAGGCAGGACCCACGTGCTGAACTGGGGAGTTCCCACAGTTCGGTTCTCTAACTGTCTCTGTCTCTGTCTCTCTCTCTATCTGTCAAAAAGTAAAATAGAAATAACTATGCACTGAAGA
>PVKE010039506.1:0-14988 GCA_004027555.1 Craseonycteris thonglongyai
GTATTCCATTGTGTAAATGTACCACATCTTCTTTATCCAGTCATCTATCGAAGGGCATTTTGGTTGTTTCCATGTTCTGGCCCCTGTGAACAGTGCTGCGATGAACATGCGGGTACAAACATCTTTAAAGATTAAGGTTTTCAGGTTTTTTGGGTAGATGCCCAGTAGAGGGATGGCTGGGTCATATGGCAATTCCATTTATAATTTTTTGAGGAATCTCCATACAGCCTTCCATAGTGGTTGTACCAGTTTACACTCCCACCAGCAGTGTATGAGGGTTCCTTTTTGTCCACAGCCTCTCCAGCACTTGTTATCCCTCGCTTTGTTGATTATAGCCATTCTAACAGGTGTAAGATGGTATCTCATTGTGGTTCTTATTTCCATCTCCCTAATTGCTAGTGAAGTGGAGCATTTTTTCATATATCTGTGGCCATATGTCTGTCTTCATGAGAGAAGTGTCTGTTAAGGTCATCTGCCCATTTTTTAATTGGACTGCTTGTTTTTTTATTGAGTTGTACAAGTTTTTTGTATATTTTTTATATTAGCCCCTTATCAGAGGCATTGTTTGCAAATATTTTCTCCCAGTTGGTTGGTTGCCTCTTTGCTTTGTTGATGGTTTCCTCTGCAGTGCAGAAGCTTTTTAGCTTGATAAGGTCCCATTTGTTTATTTGTGCTTTTACTTCCCTTGCCATTGAGGTCAGATTCATAAAGTCCTCCCTGAACCCCAGGTCTATAAGTTTAGTGCCAATGTTTTCTTCTATGCAATTTATTGTTTCCTTTCTTATTTGAAGGTCTTTAATCCATTTTGAGTTAATTTTGGTATATGGTGAGAGATCGCAGTTTACATTCAGCCTTTTGCATGTGGCTTTCCAATTTTCCCAGCACCATTTAATGAAGAGGCTTTCTTTTCCCCACTGTATATTTTTCATTCCTTTGTCAAAAATAATCTGTCCTAAACAATAAATTGCATAGAAGAAAACATTAGGACAGATTACAGATTATTTAAAGAATAATCAAAGGAATGAAAAATACACAGTGAGGGAATGGGAGTGGACACCAGATATATGGTGATGAAAGGGGAGCTGATTTTGTGTGGTGAGTATATAATGCAATGCATGGGTGATGTGATATGGACTTATACATTTGGAAACTATCTAATTGTTACCAATTAATGTCTCCCCATTAAATTTAACAATAAATTAAAAATAAATAAATAAATAAATAGATAAATAAATAATCTGTCCATATATTTGTGGGTTTATTTCTGGGTTTTCAATTCTGTTCCATTGGTCCGTGTGCCTGTTTTTCTGCCAGTACCAAGCTGTTTTGATTACTGAGGCTTTGTAGTACAGATAAAAGTCAGGCAGTGAGATACCCCCAGCTTTATCCTTCTTTCTTATGATAGCTTTTGCAATTCATGGTCTTTTGTGGTTTTATACAAATTTGATGAATCTATTTCTTGAAAAAAGTTATGTGGGAATGGCATTGAATCTGTATATTGCTTTGGGTAGTATGGTCATTTTAACTATGTTGATTCTTCCAATCCATGAACACGGAATTTCTTTCCATTTCTTTCTGTCTTCTTTAATTTCTTTTAACAGTGTCTTATAGTTTTCAGTGTATAAGTCCTTCACATTCTTTGTTAGATTTATCCCTAGGTATTTTATTCTTTTGTTTGCAATGGCAAAGGGAATGGATCTTCTCATCTCTCTTTCTGAAGTTTCATTGTTGGCATACAAAAATGCAGTTGATTTGGGGACATTAATTTTGTAGCCTGCAACTTTACTGTATTTGTCTATTATTTGTAATAGATTTCTGATAGAGTCTTTAGAGTTTTCTATATACAGGATCATGTCATCTGCAAAGAGTGACAGTTTAACTTCTTCTCTCCCAATTCTAATACCTTTTATTCCTTTCTCTTGTCTGATTGCTTTGGCTAGAACTTCTAGAACTATGTTGAACAGCAGTGGTGACAGGGGGCATCCCTGTCTTGTTCCTGATTTTAGGAAAATAGGCTTCAGCTTTTCCCCACTCAGTATAATATTTGCTGAGGGTTTGTCATCTATGGCCTTTATTATCTTGAGGTACTTCCCTTCAATTCCTATTTTATTCAGTGTTTTTATCATAAACGGGTGTTGTATCTTGTCGAATGCTTTTTCTGCATCAATTGAGATAATCATGTGGTTTTTATCCTTTGTTTGGTTTATGTGCTGGATTACATTGATTTGCATATGTTGAACTATCCTTGTGCCCCTGGGATGAATCCCACTTGGTCATGGTGAATAATCTTTTTAATGCATTGTTGTATTCTGTTAGTTAGAATTTTATTTAAGATTTTTGCATTAGTGTTCATCAGTGAGATTGACCTAATAGTTTTCCTTTTTGGTATTGTCTTTCCCAGGTTTTGGTATTAGGGAGATATTAGCCTCATAGAATGTGTTCGGTAGTAATGCCTCCTCTTGAATTTTCTGGAGTAGTTTGAGGAGGATGGGTATTAGTTCTTCGAATGCTTAATAAAACTCATTGGTAAAGCCATCTGGTCCAGGCCTTTTGCCTTTGGACAGGTTTTGGGTAGTTGTTTCGAGTTCTGTACTGTTGATTGGTCTATTTAGGTTATCCAAATTTTCTTGGTTCAGTTTAGGTAAACTATATGTTTCTAGAAATTTGTCCATTTCCTCTAGATCAGGGGTCTCCAAATTATGGCCCGCGGGCCAGATGCGGCCCGCAAGACCCTCTCATCCAGCCCGTGGAGACCTTTTTATCTACAGAAAAAATTATGGAAATTTATGTGTATCCTGCCAAGATCAGCCACTTACTTTTACTAGTTCTGTTCACAGTCAATGAGATGATATAACGCCATCTAAGGGCAGAGTTTTTAAATGGTTTGCTGCTTGTTTAAGACTTGATTATTTTGATCACAGTTTGCCAGTTGCAGTTGACTGCTGCGAAGAGGAGGTGTTGGTGTCAGTTAGCGTCTAATTGTGAAACATGTTGCATTCTATTTTGTTTAATGATAATTTCCTTCACGTAATTACTTACCAGTGTGTATAAAGTATTGGGAATGTCGTTAGTTTAACAAGAATTTTCCGAATATTCTGAAGAGAAAACATTAAAAGCAACAATCTTTCTACCATAAGGGGATATATTTGCAGACTATATTCAGGTAAGTTTAACTTAAGAAATCATAAGAATTAAAAAAATTGTTTCGGGTCATTTGCAGCTATAATTGTGACAAAATTAGTTCACATAATCAGGTTTTTTGAGCGATATTGTGTGCAAGATACTTTCAGTTTCACTATTTATTCATGTTGAAGTCACTTTATTTTAGTGCCCAACGATGGCCAAGAAGAGGAAAAGAATAATAGATGATGAGTGTCAGCAATTTCAAGAAGAATGGAGTTTGAAATACTTCTTCATCAAATCCGGCAAGAAAACATTGTGTGTGATTTGCAACAAAACCATGGCTGTGATGAAAGAATGCAACCTGCGCTGTCATCATCAAAGCAAACATCAGGAGAAATATGCACAGTTGGAGGGTAAAGTCCATGCCAAAAAATTTTCTAAATTACAAAATTAACACATCTCAGAGGACATTGTTCAGTAAATCCTCAAATGAAAATGAATCCTTAACTAAGGCCAGTTACAAAGTTGCCTATGTCCTGGCTAATAGTGGCAAACCATTTACAGATGGTGAAGTAGTGAAGGAATGTTTGTTGGAGGTGGCTGAGGAACTTTGCCCAGAAAAGTGGAAACAATTTAAAAATGTAGCTTTGGGTGCAAATACCATTGCCCGCTGTGTTGCAGTCATGGGTGAAAACACTGTGACTCAAATAGCGAAAAATGCAAGCAAGTTTTGCCATTTTTCAATTGCAATGGATGAATCGCTGGACAGCTGTTCCACCTCTCAACTGCTTGTGTTCATTAGAGGTGTGGATGAAGACATGAACAGAACACAAGAGCTGGCTTCCCTACATAGCATGTATGGCACTATTACCGGAGAGGATATATTCAATGAATTGAAAAAAACATTTACTGATTATAACTTGCACTGGACTAACGTCAGTTGCTTGACTGTTGATAGAGGAAAAAACATGAGTGGCATAAAGAAAGGCTTGGTTGGACAAGTGAAGCAGATGTGTAATGAGAAAAACATCCCACAACCAATGTTCTTGCACTGTATTATTCACCAGCAAGCTTTGTGTGCTAAATATGTGGACATTAGCAGTGTACTATATCCTGTGGTGAAGATGGTGAATTTAATAAGGTCACATGGGCTCAACCATAGACAGTTCAGAGACATGTTGAAAGATACAGACACAGAATTGCAGGATTTACCATATTACACAGCAGTAAGATGGCTAAGTTGTGAGAAAGTTCTGAGCAGAGTATTTGAATTAAGAAAGGAAATAGGTGACTTCCTGGAAAGTAAAGGCAAGACACAGCCATTACTGTCTGATGAAGAGTGGTTATGGAAATTGGCCTTTGCTGCAGACATAACTAGTCATTTAAATTTTCTGAACCTTAAAACTACAAGGAGAGAAAGATCTAGTTTCTGATCTATACACCCACCTAAAGGCCTTCAGATCTAAACTTGTCTTGTTTTTGGCACAAGTACAGGCCAACAACTTGACGCATACTTTCAGCAGTGCAAGGTCTTAATGGCTGAACAACAGCTGAGTTCCCCACGTCATTTGCATGCGAGATCATCAAAGACCTCCAGCTGCAGTTTCAGGAGTGGTTTTCTGACTTGGATTCAAAGGCAGAAGAAGTGAGACTGTTTCAAAACCCATTTGAAGCAGATGTGGACAGTTGCCCAGATGAACTGCAGCAGGAGGTCATTGAGTTGCAAGCAAATGACCTCCTTAGGGACAAGTTCAAAGAAGGACTGGTGGGTTTTTACCAGTTTTTGCCCAAGGAAGACTTTCCTAATGTCAAAACTTTTGCATCAAGGTACCTTTCAATCTTTGGAACAACATACTTGTGTGAACAAACATTTTCAAGAATGAAATACGTGAACAATTTGAGAACAAACTTGTCTGATGATAATCTCAGGTCACTGTTGATGTTAGATCAAATCTAAAGCCAGAAATGTCTGCTATTTTGGCATCCAGGAAACAATTTCACCATTCCCACTAATACAGGTGTTCATGTGTAGTGTATCAATGTGTTATTAAATAATAACTGAATAAAATAATATTAAATAAATAATTAAAAACAACATCTATGTTTTGATTCTTCTTTATTTGGACCTCGAGTGTGTAGTTGGCCCCCAAACTGCTGTTTGATAGTTAATGCGGCCCTCGGGCTAAAAAGTTTGGGGACCCCTGCTCTAGATTGTCAAATTTGGTAGGGTAGAGTCTTTCATAATAATCTCTTATGATTGTTTGTATTTCTGCAGTATCAGTTGTGATTTCTTCTGTATCATCCCATATTCTGGAAACATGATATTTTTTCTTTGCCCTTTGGTAAGCCTAGCCAGTGGTTTGTCAATTTTATTGATTTTTTCAAAGAACCAGCTCTTTGTGGCATTAATTTTATCTATTGTTTTTTTATTCTGAATTTCATTAAGTTCTGCTTTAATTTTTATTAATTCTTTTCTTCTGCTGGCTTTGGGGGACCTGTGTTCTTCTTTTTCTAGCTCTATAAGATGAGATGTGAGGGTGTTTACTTGTAGTTTTTCTTGTTTCTTGAGATAGGCCTGATATAAATTTCCCTCTTAATACTGCTTTTGCTGTGTCCCAGAAATTTTGGTACGTCGTGTTTTCATTGTCATTAGTTTCTACAAATTTTTTAATCTCTTGTTTTATTTCCTCTTTGATCCAGTCATTTTTTAGTAGCATGTTGTTCCATCTCCATGTATACGTGGTTCTCTCTGCAATTGATCTTTTGCAATTGATCTCTAGTTTCAACGCTTTGTGGTCTGAGAATACAGTTGGTATAATTTGGATGCCCTTAAATTTGGTGAGGTTGGATTTCAGTCCCAGGATATGGTCTATCCTTGAAAATGTTCCATGTGCACTAGAGTAAAATGTATAGCCCTGTGTTGCAGGATGTAATGACCTATAAATGTCAATTATGTCCATTTCCTGTAATGTATCATTTAAAGATGCAATTTATTTATTTATTTTCTAATTGGATGATCTGTCCAATGTTGTCAGGGGGGTGTTTAGATCCCCTACTATAATTGTGTTTTTGTCAAAATCTTTTAGTTCTGTTAGCAGTTGCTTTATAAATTTTGGTGCTTCCTGATTGGGGGCATATATATTGATGAGTGTCATTTTTTTTGATGTATTGTCTCTTTTATCAAAATGAAATGCCCATCTTTATGTCTTATTATATTTTTTATCCTGATGTCTATCTCATGAGAAATCAGTACGGCCACTCCAGCTTTTCTCTGACTGCCATTTGCCTGGAGTACTGTTTTCCATCCTTTTACCCTGAGTCTATGTTTGTCTTTGTGGCTGAGGTGTGTCTCTTGTAGGCAGCATATGGTTGGATTTTGTTTTTTAATCCAGTCTGCTACCCTGTGCCTCTTTATTGGTGAATTCAGTCCATTTACATTCATAGTGATGATTAATATATGAGAATATCCCGTATCCATTTCTTCTTTCCTTTTTATTTTTTTGTTGTCCCAACTTTTCTCCATTTATTTTGATTTCTTTATTCAGGCCGAATAGCCTCCTTCAGTATTTCTTGGAGTGCCGGTTTTGAGCTGGAGAATTCCCTCAGCTTCTGTATATCTGAAAACACCTTAATTCTTCCTTCGTATCTAAAGGTTAATTTTGCTGGATAGTTAATTCTTGGCTGGAAATTTCTCTCTTTTAATATTTTGAAGATTGGGCTTCACTCCCTTCTGGCTTGCAGAGTTTCTGCTGAGAAGTCTGGTGACAGTCTGATAGGTTTTTTTCTGAAAGTTATATTTTGTTTTTCCCTGGCAGCCTTGAGGATTCTTTCTTTGTCTTTGTTTTTTGTCATCTTCAGAACAGTGTGCCTTGGAGAAGATCTGTTAAGGTCTAGGTACTAGTCTTTTAATATTTTGAAGATTGGGCTCCACTCCCTCCTGGTTTGCAGAGTTTCTGCTGATAAGTCTGGTGACAGCCTGATAGATTTTCCTTTGAAAGTTATATTTTGTTTTTCCCTGGCAGCCTTGAGGATTCTTTCTTTGTTTTGGTTTTTGTCATCTTCAGAACAATATGCCTTGGAGATTTGCTAGGGTCTAGGTAGCTAGGGCTCATGCTTTCTTCTTAGATTTGGGGTTTTGGTTCTTTCCATAGGTTAGGAAAATTCTCATCCACTATTTGTTTTAGTAGGCTCAGAAATTTCATCTCGCTTCTTTCTGGTACCCCTGTTATTCTAATATTGTTCTTTCTGATGGAGTCAGAGAGTTCTTGTAGGGCTCTTTCATTTCTCTTGATTCTCATTTTTCTTTCTTCTTCCCTCTGTGACATTTCCATGTTTCTATCTTTGATTTCACTCATTCTTTTTTCTAGTTGGTCATCCCTGTTTCCTATTCTGGTCAATTCTTTTTTCAACTCTCCCATTATGCCTTTCATTTTGAGGAGTTCCTTTTGGTTGTGCTCTAACTTATGAATTTTATTGGCAAAGTACTCATTTTGCTTAGAAAATTTCTTGTTGAGATCATTTAACTGTGTCTGGGTACTTTGCCAGCATTTACTGAGGTCCCTGATTGTCTTGAGTTTTGAAGCCCTGAATTCTGTTTCACTTAGATTTGATTTCAAGTGTGCAAGCTCCTTTTCTAAAGAATGTCCATGATCTTCTGGAGGGGCTTTGGATTCTGAGGTGTGCATTGTATTTGATGTGGTTCTTTTTGCTTTATGCATCAGTATGTTTTCCCTCTGGGGGGTTGCCTATCAGATGGGCTTCTTTTAATTAATTAATTAATTAATTAATTAATTTATGTATTTGTTTGTTTTTTCTTCTTTTTTGTTCCAACTGTCAGTCTCAATGCTCCCCCTCTTTGGGAGAGTGAGGTGGGCTATGGTCTGACTGCAGCCTGGTATGTCTCTGTTGTTGTATAGGAGGTTGCCATATGGGCTCAGTTGTCGGGGGAGGAGATTTTGGGAGAGGGCTGAGGGGAGCAGTCAGTTTCTGTGCCCTGGGGCTTCTCTTCAGGTTGCTGTCTTAGCTGTTAGAAGGCAGGGTAGTAAAGGTGTGGGCAGGGGGTGGGAGCATGTGTGTAGGAGCTGGGACAGGCCTGAGACACAATAGCAGATTCCTCTGTCAGCAGTGGGACTGGTGTGTCAGTGTGGGTAGGGGGCGCAGAAGCTCGGGTGTTTCTCCCCTCTGTTCTGCTGCTTTCACTTTAAGCATGTCTGTGAACTGGGCTGCCAGGCTGTGGCTGGCAGTGTGGTTGGGTCTCTCTTTATCCTTGGCTCCTCCGCTTGAGCTGCTTTCACTTTAAGTGCGTCTAATGCAGCCGAGCGTGCTGCCTCTGTGGGCTAGCGACCAGGCCGCTGGTCTGCAGCTGGCAGCTCCACTGGGTTCCTCAGTCCTCTGCTCAAGCTGCTGTTTTCACTTCAAGAGCCCTGTCTTTAAAAGGTGCTTCCTCACAGTCAACTCTAGGAGCTCAGCTGTGTCCCCTCTGTAAATCAGGGGTGCCGAGCTGCTATGGGCTGGTGCCCTGCTCTCTCCCTGCCCACCCAGGAAGTGCAGCCACCCTGCTCCACAGTCCCTGTTCACCTCAGGCTCCGTGATCTGATTAGGGCACTGCATGCTGCCCCTTGAGTTCCAATGTTAAATTGTTCACATTCCTATGGGGCTTCCATGCTCCTTAGGTCTCGGCTTCCAGCCCGCCCTTGATCTAGCTCCACTTTGACTGTAGTACCCCAACCCCACTTTGTTTCTGCCAGCCCCGGGCCATGCTCCGCATCCCTGTCCTCGAACTGCTGCTTCCCCTTCCCTCTCCCGCTCTCCCTTTTTTTCTCTAACCTTTGGGTGTTGTTCTGCGTTGTGTTGTTCTTTCAGTTGAGGGTGCTTCTCAGGGTTTCTCCTGTGGATTTCCCTTTGTTCATAAGTCCCTTCCCAGGTAGGTATCGGGGTTCTCCTCTCATGCTGCCAGTTTTTTAATTGGATTAAAACTCCCCCCTGTTTTTTAATTGGATTGTTTGTTTGTTTGTTTGTTGGTGTTGAATTATATTAGTTTGTTAAAAGTTTTGAATATATATATTTTAAATTTTTATTGTTTCTTACAGAGACAGAGAGTGACAGAGACAGAGGGAAAGGGGAGGGCCTGGAGCAGTCTCCATAGTTGCATGTCATCCATTTGCAACATGGTTTCATTGCACACAGATGGGCAGGAGCTTCACAGGGCAGGAACTGGGCTCCCGCATGGGAGGCACACCCCCTCGAGCCAGGAGCCAAACTGAGGGGCTAGAACCAAACTAGGGGCATCCTGCATGGGAAGCACATTTCATTTCAGCATGTGGGTCCACAGCCAGTATTCTACCCTTGATCCCTGGGGCTGCAAAGTGAGCACTTAACCCACAGCCATCCCAGCTTCCCCAAATTTTGGATATTAACCCTTTATTTGATACCTCATTGGTGAATATCTTCTTCCATCCTTTAGGATATCTTTTCATTTTGTTGAAGGTTTCTTTTGCTGCAAAAAAAAAAAATAATAGTAATTAGTCTGATGTGGTCCCATTTGTTTGTTTGCTTGTTTGTTTATTTTGCTTCCATTGCCTGAGGAGATATTGCCAAGCATAATGTCTGAGAAGGTACTTCCTACGTTTCTTTCTAGAAATTTTTTTGTTTCAGACCTTATATTTAAATTTTTAATCCATTTTGAGTTAATTATTTTGTATGATATAAAAAGGTGGTCCAATTTTATTTTTTTGCATATATTTGTCCAGCTTTTCTGGCACTGTTTGTTAAATAGACTCTCTTTTCCCCAATGTAAATTCTTGCTTCCTTTGTCATAGATTAATTGGCCAAATAAATCTGGGTTTACTCCTGGGCTTTCTATTCTGTTCCATTGATTTATGTGTCTGTTTTATGCAAATACCATGCTGTTTTGATAACTGTGATCTTCTAGTATAATTTGATATCTGGTAGTGTGATTCCTCCAACTTTGTTCTTCTTTCTCAGGGTTGTTATGGCTGTTCTAGGTCATTTGTGGTTTCATGTAAATTTTAGGGTTATTTGTTCTATTTCTGTGAAGAATGTCATTAGTATTTTGATAGGAATTGCATTGAATTTATTGATTGCTTCAGTTAGTATGGCCATTTTAACTATATTAATTCTTCCTATCCATGAGCATGGTATGTGTTTTCATTTATTTTTATCTTCTTTGACTTCTCTCTTCAGTGTATTATAATTTTCTGAGTATAGGTCTTTTACTTCTTCGGTTAAATTTATTCCTGGGTACTTTTTCTTTTTTTGCTGCAATTGTAAATGGGATTGTTTTCTTAATTTCTATTTCTGCTACTTTGTGGTTGGTTATTAAAATGCAACTAATTTCTGGATATTAATTTTGTATCCAGCTACTTTACTAAATTTCTTTATCACTTCCAGTAATTTTGTGGTTGAATCTTTGGGCCTCTCTCTATATAGCCATCTATAAATAATGATAGTTTTAATTCTTCTTTTCTTATTTGGAAGCCTTTTATTTGTTTTGTTTTTTTAGTCTGCTTGCTGTGGCTAGGACTTACAGTTCTATGTTGAATAGGAGTGGTGACAGTGGGCATCCTTGTCTTGTTTCTGGTCTCAAGAAAAATGTTTTCAGTATTTCCCCATTGAGTATGATATTAGCTGTGTGTTTACCATGTATAGCTTTTATTATATTGAGATATGTTCCTTCTATTCTCACTTTGCTGAGAGTTTTTATTATAAATGGCTGCTGGATTCTGTTGAATGCTTTTTCTGCGTCTATTGAAATGACCATATGATTTTTATTTGTCATTTTGTTTATGTGATGTATCATACTGATTAATTTATATATATTGAACCAAACTTGCATTCTAGGAATGAACCCCACCTGATTGTGGTGTATGATATTTTTAATACATTATTGAATTAAATTTGCTAATATTTTGTTGAGGATTTTTGCATCTATTATATAGTCACTAGGAGTATTGGCCTATGCAGTGATACCTTGAAATTTGAGTGTCCCAAAACCTGAACAACTTAGAATCTGAATGAAAAAATCAAGCAAATTTTGCCTCAGAATTTGAATGTTGCTTTGGAATGTGAACACCAACACATTGTTCACATGGAATGTATCGACTGTATGTCCTGTAGCTTTATTTGAATGTCTGCTCATTGTTCATGTGAGGTATATATCAAGAGCGGTGTGAAAGAATTGGTCTAACACAGATTGTATAGGCAGCAACCCCTACCCCATCATAATGCATGACCAAGCCATTGCTATAGTTTCCTCTCTTATACTCTTTGGTTTATGCATATGTTTCAGGCCACCCCTATGCTTTTTTACTTAAGTTGTTGTCCGAAGCTGTATCTTGAGTGATTTTTATTGCTAATTGTGTGCCAATTTTGCATTATGCTTTTTATATAACAAAAAGTAGTGACTTGCCATGGGACTTAAAAAGTGCAATGAGGAAAATAAGAGTAAGAAGAAAGCTGTTAGAGCTACAGTTGAGGTTAAGAAAGATCTTATTGCTAAACATAAAAGTGGTACTTGTGTGACTGATCTTGTTGTTATATTCAGAATACCCAAATCGACTGTTTCTATGATTTTGAAAAAATAAAGAAGCTAGCAAAGCAGCTGATGTGGTGAAAGGAGTTACAACACTAAACTCTAGAAGAACAAAAGTATGGAAGAAATGGAAAAACTCTTCTTACTTTGGGTTATTGAAAAACAGTTCACTGGTGATGTGATAACTGAAACAATCACTTGTGAAAAAGCCAAGGTTCTATACAACAATCTAGAGAATAGCATGCCTGGTACTAGTGATCAAAAGGGGGTGGTTTGAAAACTTAAAAAAAGATGGACTGGGAGTCATAGTGTTGTCATGCATGGAGATGCTTCAAGTTCCAACTTGGAAGCAGCAGAAAAGTTTGTGAAAGAGTTCAAGGAATTTGTGATAAGTGAGGGGTATATTCCAAACCAAGTTTTAATTGTGATGAAACTGGACTCTTTTGGAAAAAAATGCCCAGGTGGATATACATCACAAAAGAAGAAAGAACTGCACCAGGTCACAAGCCAGTGAAAGACCACCTGACTCTCTTGCTGTGTGGAAATGCTAGTGGGGACTGCAAACTCAAGCCTCTCTTAGTGTACCATTCAGAAAATCCACAAGTTTTTGAGAAGAACAACATCATTAAGAGCAAACTAAATGTTATGTGGAGATCAAATGTCAAAGCATGGGTTACTAGGCAATTCTTCATGGAATGGGTACATGAAGAGTTTGCTCCAGCAGTAAAGGACTATCTGCAGAAGAAAATTCTTCCAATGAAGGCTCTTCTTGTTCTGGACAATGCCCCTGTGCATCCTCCAGGATTAGAAGATTTTGTGGAGGGATATAGCTTCATCAAGATAAAATATTTGCCCCCCAACACCACTCCTCTTATCCAGCCCATGGGCCAGCAGATGATTCGAACTTCAAATAACTGTACGCCAAGGCTATGTTCCAAAGATGTTTTGAAATTACAAGTGAAACACAACTGACCCTCTAAGAATTCTGGAAATATCACTATAATATCCTCCATTGCCTAGAAATAATCTAGAAAGCATGTAGGAAAGTGTCTTCAAGGACAATAAACTCTGCCTGGAAAATTCTCTGGCCTGAAAGTGTTGCTACAAGGGGCATAGAAAGTTTTGAAGAACCATCTGTTGTTCCTGACATTGTATCTCTGGGCCAGTCTATGGGTTTGGAAATCAGTGAAAAGGATGTGAACTAGTTAGTGGATGATTGCAGGATTGAGCTGACAATGGAAGAGCTTCAGCATCTCAACCAGTAGCAGCAGAAAAAAAATCTCAAAAGAAATTTCTTCTGGGGAGGAAGAGATAGACCCTGAAACCATTCCCTCTGGTGAAATCAATGACCTTCTTAGCATGTGGTCAACAACCCGGCAACAGTTGAGAGGTGGCAACCCAATAAAGCCCTATTTAATAGGTGTGTTAAGTTGTTTGATGATAACGTTATTGAACATTTCAGAAAACTGCAAAAAGGTCGCCAACATCAGACCACGTGGGAATGGTGGTTCTCAAAAATAAACACAACCAGTGACTTTAAGCCCTCTACAAGTGGTACCATAGCAAAGGGCATTAAAAGACAAAGAATGCAGACACTGGAAGTTATCCTGGAAGATGACTCTTCTTCCTCTTTCATCTCTTAAAGCATCCACATGTGTCATCATCATTATTTATTTTAATTTTTTATTTAAATATTATTATTACTTGTTAATATTTTACCTTAAAATTAATAAAATTAATATTTTACTTTAAATACAGTGTATTTACTGTTAAAATCATTTTAGAAACTTGAGTTTGTGACACCCAGAAACAGATTAATTCTGTTTGTATTACTTGAAAAAGGGAAAACTTGTCTTGGAACTAGAACATTTTGGAACTCAAACTGGGTTCTGGGACAGATTAAGTTCAAATTCCAAGGCATCACTTTAGTTTTCTATTTTTTACATGTCTTTATCTCGTTTTCGAATCAGGGTAATGGTTGCCTCACAAAATGAGTTTGGGGGCCAGCCCTCTTTTTTTATTTTTTGAAATAGTTTGAGGAGAATAGGTGTTAATTCGTTTTTGAATGTTTGGTAAAATTCATCTATGAAAC
The DNA here is from genome assembly GCA_004027555.1 of Craseonycteris thonglongyai. Classification (NCBI taxonomy): domain Eukaryota; kingdom Metazoa; phylum Chordata; class Mammalia; order Chiroptera; family Craseonycteridae; genus Craseonycteris; species Craseonycteris thonglongyai. The sequence goes on from PVKE010039506.1 coordinate 13,767, forward strand.
CATCTTGGCCAGGGCTTTTGTTTGTTGGGATTTTGTTGATTGCTGATTCAATTTTGTTAGTAATTGGTCTGTTTAGATTTTATGTTTCTTCTTGGTTTAGCCTTGGAAGTTTGTATGTTCCTAAGAAACTATCCATTTCTTTCAGATTGTCCAATTTATTGGTGCATAGTTGCTCATAATATTTTCTTATGATTTCTTCTATTTCTGTGGTGTCTGTTGTTACTTCTCCATTTTTCTTTCTGACTTTATTTATTTAGGTCCTCTCTCTTATTTCTTGAGGAGTCTGGTCAAAGGTTTGTCAATTTGTTTATCCATTTGAAGAACCAGCTCTTGGTTTCATTGATCTTTTGTATTGTCTTCTTAGTCTCAATTTTGTTTATTTATGCTCTGATTTTTATTATTTCCTTTCTTGTACTCATTTTGGGCTTTGTTTGCTGTTCTTTTTCCATTTTACTTAGGTGTAAAGTTAAACTCTTTGTTTAAGCTTTTCTTTTTTTTTAATTCTGCAGGTAGTCCTGCATTGCTATAAATTTTCCTCTCAGGAATGCTTTTGCTGTGTCCCATAGATTTTGGGTAGTTGTGTTGTCATTCTCATTTGTCTCATGGTAACTTTTGATCTTTTTTAATCTCATTGTTGACCCATTCATTGTTGTTTTTTTTAAAATTTATTGTTAAATTTGATGAGGTTACATTGGTTGGTAACAATTAGATAGTTTACAGATGTACAAGTCCACATCACATCATTCATGCATCATATTATGTGCCCGTCACTCAGTATCAGTTCCCCTTCCATCACCTTATATCTGGTGCCCACTCCCACCTCCCCCCACAACTCTCCCCCCCTCCTCCCCCTCTCCAGGTAACCACCAAACCATTGAGTGTGTCCATAATGCTGGTGTCCTATCCCACTTCCCCTCCCACTCTCCCTCCCCCTTCCTCCCCTTCCCTCTGGCAATCACCAAGCTATTGAGTGTGTCCATAGGTCTCTGTGTCTTTGTTTCTTTCACTTTTATATTCCACCTTTAAGTGAGGTCATGTGTTTCCTGATTCTTTCAGTCTGACTTATTTCGCTTAATAAGATGGTCTCTAGGTCCATCCATGTTGCCAGAAATGACTGTAATTTATCATTTCTCATCGCTGAGTAGTATTCCATTGTGTAAATGTACCACATCTTCTTTATCCAGTCGTCTATCGAAGGGCATTTTGGTTGTTTCCATGTTCT
>PVKE010039507.1:0-14988 GCA_004027555.1 Craseonycteris thonglongyai
ATCGAATCCCGGCTCCGGCCCAGGCAGGACCCACGTGCTGAACTGGGGAGTTCCCACAGTTCGGTTCTCTAACTGTCTCTGTCTCTGTCTCTCTCTCTATCTGTCAAAAAGTAAAATAGAAATAACTATGCACTAAAGACAAAAAGATAATTTCTCTCTATAAATGTGAAAAGATAAAAAAAAAAAAAAAAAAAAAAAAGAAATTGGTTTTCTTTTTTTCAGATATAATCTATATTACCTACTAATAGTGTTGTTAATGATAAAGGTGATGTTTTGGTCTCTATGTGTGGATTCTTCATTTTATCTCTTAATTGGCTCAGAAGTTAGGCAGGGCAGGGCATTATTTATTTATTACCTTGAAAAACCCCCAAAGTTAGGAACTTAGAACCATATTTTAACATATTTTTTTTCATGTAATTAATCAGTCATACACTGAAATCATGAGTATAATGGACACCCATTTGGGTTATTTGCATAACTCTTTTCTGATAATTACTTAAACTATATGTTTGTTTTTGTCACCATATTTATGACTATAATAAATTGTTGTGGAGGTGCTCAGCTGATACAAAGTGAATTATTCAGTGTATCTTTAGGCTTAAAAAGGACAGAGTAAAATGCAGAGATGGGGAAGTGGTGAAAGAGATAGGTGTAGAAAGACCTTTGAAGCCATATCTTGAAAGGTCTTATAGTCCATGAATAGTTTAAAATTTTTCTTGAATCATATAGGTTTATTATGTTGTATTTCTATCAAAAAAGTGATACTATTACACTAATTTCTGAAAAAAATTTAGAGGACAATGAGATTAGAGGCAGAGGCACTATTTCAGAGACCACTGCCATTGTTCAAGTCTGACTTTAATAATAGTAGTAGAACAAGGAAGAGAAGGTAGATTCATAAGATCTTTGTTTTGTTTTGTTTTTTGAGATTTATTTCTTATTGTTTGAGAAAAGGTGAGATAGATAGAGAAAGAGAGAGAAAAAAGAGGGAGGACCCAAAGCAGTCTTCATAGTCATACATCATTAGTTGTGACATGGTTTTATTCCACACAGGTGGATGAGGGACCATATGTGGCAAGGAACAAACTGGGGGCCTCCTGAATGCTGGCAAGAACTTTCACCTCCAAGCCATCCCAGTGGTTGGTTACCAGTTGCACCACAGTTCAGCATATGGGGTTATGTGGGCCACGACCAGGAATTGAACCCCTGACCTTATAATTGTGAAGCAAGAGCTCAAACACTCAGCTAAATGGCATCCACAAGGGACGGTTAGAAAAAAAAATGGGGGGAATTTGGTGATAAACTAAAGCCACATCTTTATTTATTCAACAAACATGAATTTTGTATATTCGGTACTCACAAAATATTGTAACTCAAACGGATATTCTATCATTTAGTTCACTGCCTTCATTAGCAAGCTGAGCCAATTGAAGCCAAAAACAGAGAAGCAATTCCTAAATAACCTAGTAAATTAGTGAAGTGAATAACTGAGAATAGAACAGTCTTCTATTTATTTCTGAAAAAATAGGGAGTTTTATTTCCCTTCTAAAATATTAGAATTCATAGCAAGACTATTTTACATTTTAAAATGTGGGAAACAGGATCTTCTACCATTTAACTCTATAGAGTTCTGATAAAACATATTGCCTTCCTTAAACATGTAAATATAAACAATTTTTCCACTTTCTCTTCTACTAATTAAAGTGAAAAACCTACTTACCTCATTAAACCTGTAGAGGACAGCAACTATGGAAGATTTATGAAGGCATTTGGAAGGACATATGCTTGGATAGTATATCCAAAGCATAATATGAATAGAAATGAGGGGGGAAAAAGGAAAGTCATATTAGTAAATATAAAATGCATGAAGCTTAAATCTCACAGTTAGATGTCCTTGGTCCCAAATCAAAAAGATAAAAATGTTGGCATTTCTCATAATTGTTATGCAGATGAAAGGAGAACATGTATAAAGCATAGATTCCACACCTGGCTCATTTTAACAACTCAATAAAAGGAGGCTTTTGTTACTGTTGATGGTTTTATTATTATTTGCATATAATCAGGCAGACATTATTCACAATAGAAAACGATTTCTATGATTTCTGGATTTGTTAGCATCTGCATATCCTTCATATTGATTTAGCTAAAGTTCAGTTCAATTCAGTAGTTACTGATTGCAAACTATATGCTAACCACTCTTCTAGTCACTGGGATTAAAATAAAAATTAGACCTTGTTGTTTCAAAATAATTGTCAATTGGGAAAGTTACTCATATAAAACAGATTTTGATACAAGATATATGTGCAATGATAGGTGTGCTTGGAGCAGAGATGACTGTCACAAAACCTGCCTAAATATGTACAAAGAAGCTTCATAGATGTGGTGATTCACATGCTACATCTTCAGAGATTAAGAGACATTACCCAGGTGGAGTAAGATTCCAGGCAACTAGAATAGCAAGTGCAAAAGCACAGGGCACAATGCAGTATGGTACATTTTAGAAATTTTAAAGAAAAACACTAGAGTAAGCATAAGATAGAATAGAGATACACATATACACACACATATATTCACATATATTCATATATCTATACCTATATCTACCTTATGCCACACTTATTCTGGCGTTTTCCTTTACAATTGCAGTAAATTATATAGATATAGATATAGATATAGATATAGATATAGATATAGATATAGATATAGATATAGATATATAGATATATATCACTTTTTAAAATAAGTAATATAATAAAAAACGATGCAAAGTAATGAAACTATATATATGATAGAAAATTTGAAAGAACTTTTAATCATATATATGTGTGCACACACTGGGCTTTGACACTGGAGTCACTGCCAATGTGAGTGTGTCTCTGTGCTATACCTCAGAGGTATGGTGATGACTCTTCATGAGCCTCCTCTTAGACTCCAGCTCTATGGCAGCTCCACAAGCACCTGAGCTTAGGTGCTTGAATCACTGCCACAGCAGTGTCTATCTCCAATATGCCAACCTTGGAGCCACTGTTGTTCCATGAGCACTTGCATTCTGGACCCTGGCTCTGTGGTCACTCTAGAAAGGCCTGTGCCTCATGTATCATAAACAGTGAGGGGACCAGCACCCCAGGCACAAGAACAACCAGCATCCCCAGCTCTGGAGCCACAGTCTCTTCATGCCTGCTCCTGCTCTAGCTCCTGGTTCCATGGATCCCCCATGGGCATCTCTATATCAGACACTGCTGCCACCACTGCCAACAAAATGTACCCACAATTTGGACCAGGTGTCAAGACAGATTCTCTGCCACAACTTTTTCCATAGGGAAAAAAAGAGAGAACAGAAGGACCTTAGCAGCCTCCACTACAGAAAAATCCCAACAGCCCATGCTGCCTCTGTGGGTACCCACAACCTTGTCTGCATAAGGTGTCCACTATCTTCACCATACTGACCTCAGCTCATGGAGATTCCCAGAGACTGTGCTGCTATAACTTCCCTAGGGCCAGAAATACCACATACCACTGAAACAACCCCTCACACCCATCCATAGGTAAAGATCTTTTCCCATCAAAACCTGTGTGTAAAGTCTATTAAAATGTCCCCACTTTCCAAAGCAATCTAAACATTTAATGCAATCACTATCAAAATCCCAATGGGATATTCAGAGAGGTAGAAAAATCAATTCTAAAATATCCATGACTACAAAAGACCTGAAGTAGCCAGAGTAACCTTGAACAAAACAAAGCTGAAGGCATCATACTTCCTGATTTCCAATTATATGATAAAACTATAGTAATGCAACAGTATATACTGGCATAGTAACAGATATATAGATCAATGGAACAGAGTAGAGAACCCAGAAATCAACCCAGACATAGACATTTACTAATATTTGACAAAGAACCCAAGAATAACAATGGGGAAAGGGTAGTTTCTTCAAACAATAGTGCTGGAAAAACTGTATATCCACATATGGAAGAATGAGATTGAACCCATATCTTACACCATACATAAAAATCAACTGATAATGAATTAAATATTTAAATGTAGAACATAAAACCATATAATTTCTAGAAGAAAACAGGGGAAAAGCTCCTTGTCACGGGTCTTGGTGGTGATTTTTTAGATATGACACTGAAAGCATAGGAATGAAAGCTAAAATAAACAAGTGGGACTATGTTACACTATTATGTTTCTATAAAACCATGGAAGCCAGAAATAAGTGGATTACATATTTAAAGTGCTAAAGAAAAACATTGTACATCACAAATTCTGTAACTGGTAAAACTATGTTTCAAAGACAAAGGGAAAATTAAGATGTTGCTAGGTTAAAAAACAACAACAGATTATCATAACCAGACCTGCCTACAGCAAATATTAAATGAAGTTCTTCAGCCTAAAATAAAATGACTTTGGAGAGTAATTCAATTCGAGATAAAAAATAATTAATTAAATAAATAAATAAACACCAGAAAAATAACTACTATATAGGTAAATGTTCGTGAAAGATAAATGTACTTTTATTGTTCAAGTCAAGTAGTAAAATGATTTATAGACAATTTCATAAAGCAATAATTAAAAATCTAGGGGAAGGGAAAGCCGGGATGGCTCAGTGGGTTAAGCGCTCACTTTGCAGCGCCGGGGACCCAGGATCAAATCCCAGCCCCAGCCCATGCCGACCCATGTGCTGAACTGGGGAGTTCCCCCAGTTCAGTTCTCTTTCTGTCTCTGTATCTCTCTCTCTCTCTCTCTCTCTCTCCCTCTCTCTCTCTCTCTCTCTCTCTCTCTCTGTCAAAAACAATAAAAAAAAATCTAGGGGAAGCTGGGATGGCTCAGCAGGTTAAACACTCACTTTGCAGCCCTGGGGTCTGAGGATCAAAAAACAAATGCCAGCCTTGGCCCCTGCGGACCCATATGCTGAACTGGGGTGGTTCAGTTCTCACTGGGGCAAGCTTCCCACGTGGGAGGCCCCAGTTTGGTTCCCAGTGGGGAGAGCTTCCCATGTGGGAGGCCGCTGGTTCAGCCCCCGGATCATGGGGGCATGCCTCCCATGCAGGAAGCCCTTGGCCTGGTTCGTGCCCTGCATGGACCCTGCCCACCTGTGTGGAAAGAAACTATGTCGAAAACTGATGACATACATCTATGGAGACTGCTCTGGGCCCTCCCTCTTCTCTCTGTCTCTCTGTCTCTCTCTCTCTCTCTCTGTCAAAAACAATAAAATAAATCTTTAAAAATAACGTAAGTGGGTTGGTATACAATGCAGAAAGATGTAATCTGACAATCACAGCATAAAGGTGGAGTAGGAAACACATATTTATAGGAGCAGACATTTGTGTCCTATTGTTTCCCACTTTCAAATGACCTATATAATCTCCTGTTATCAAATCATCATCAATTAATTGACTCTGCTATTAGGCAGATTTTCAGCTAAAAGGTGTTATTTCCACAAAGATCAAAGTTCTGAAGAAAGTTTAATACCAACAAAAATATGCCTTAAGAAATTTATATACATGAATAATCCATAATAATGAATTCTCAAATGGTCTTCCTAAATAAAAACATGACCAGAAACAATGAGGCTTCTTATTTAATTTTCAATGTGTTTCTCAATAGGATCATGAAGCACTGAAACTTGTAAAGGCTTCAGAGATCTAGTGTCACTTTCTCGTTTTATAGGGAAAGGAACGGGGACTCTGGGAGGAGTGATCATATAAAGTCACAGAATTAAATGGTGACAGTCAAAAACAGAATGCAAACTTTCTGGATCTTAGTCTAACATTTTGGTTCATGCTCTCAGCATTACTGTTCTAGAAAACTTTAATAATTTAAGATCACTGATGAAATGTCTTACACAGGATATGTATGAGGGTCAGGAAACCAAATTGGTGGGAAAAGGCAGAGATTAAATTAAACAGAGGAGTAGCTTTGCAGAAACCATATTCTGAGGAAACAGGAGCTTTTAGCTCCACCCCTCGCATTTTAACCCAAGAACTATATACTAGTATGTTTTAAAAACCCAGGTTTATGGGTGTATATTTATGGCATATAAATTATCTTACTTTTAAAATTAAGATATACTTCCAATACAATAAAATTCACACTTTTGGTATATATTACTGTGAATTTTCACTAATGCATGTAGTTGTATAACTATGGCCACATTGAAGGCATAAAATAATTGCATTACCTCAAAAAATTTCCCCATTACCATTGACAATGAACATTGTCTTCCACTTCTGCCTCCTGGAAGCCACAGATCTCTTTTTTGTCCCTCTAGATTTAGCCCTTTGAAACTGTTTCATTTGGGGTTTGGTTACTTTGACTTATCTAATACCATCCAGAGTCATCCATGCACTTTCAAGTACCAGTAGTTAAGTCATTTCCCTGGCTTAGTAAATTCCAATGTGTGAATGCATAAAAATCTGTTTCTCCATTCCCTAGTTTAGGAACATGTGGATCATTTTGAGTCTTTTATTATTACAAATAAACCTATAAACATCCCTGTACAAGTCTTTGGTTTACATTTTTTTTTAATTTCTATTTGTTACATAGGAGGAGAATACCTATGACATATGGGAAATGAAGTGTACATTTACTATACAAGGACCTACCAAATCAGTGCCCTTCTAAGATCATTCTGTTTTCCTAACAGATGCAGAGGATAATCATAAACGTAAAAATAGCCTTCTCTAACAACTACCACTCTTACATACATATAATTACACATATACATACTTGCGTATGCATACACAATTAGTACACATATAATGTTATATATAATTATATACATGCATTCTTACATATATATGTATATATATATACATATTACATATGTTCAAGGCATGATCAAAATATGGTAAATGTTTAAATTTAACACAATTATTAAAGTAAAAGACAGTGCCACTTTCTGAAGTAATTCTGGAAGCCCTCTTTTTTACATGTCTGAAAAATGGACGAACAGTTTCATCCTTTATTGTGACAATGTTTCATGCCACATAGCTTCTGGTATGGCAATTTTTGTCAAATAAAAAAATTATGTGTGTTTCCACATGCACCTTATTCACCAGAACTGCCACTGTGTGACTTCTGGCTCTTCCCTAGTCAAAATGACCATGAAAGATTAACATTTTGAATCGATTCAGGACATTGATGCAGCCATGACAGCACAACTAAAGACATTCAGAAAAGAGGATTTCCAGAACTGCTTCAGAAAGTGGCAAGAATAATGGGATAAGTGTGTTCAAAATGAGGGGAAGTATTTTCAGGTAGATTAATGGCAGTGTGTCTTACTGTAGTAAATTTCTATTTAAATATTCATCATATTTTTATCATACCTCATATATATATAATATATAGTATATAATATATAATTAATATATAGAATATGTGTGATTATTATATGTTACATATACATAAAATTATATCCGTAAATAAAATTTTATATTTGTTTGTGTAAGATACAATTAGCACATTGTTTGTACTTATTCTTAGTCATTGCACAGATATTTGATTTGGAGAACTCTCTGTTACATGGGTAGTCTCAGACATAAGCTGACTCAGCTAGCTACCTGCTCCTTTCTAAAGTCTTGTTTTAATGATGTGGAATTGTTTCAGCTTGCTTCTAGCACACTTCCAGCCTATGTTCCCTGTAGTAAAGTATGACACATATGCCCAAATTTTTATATACTAACTTATAAAGAAAAATGCCCCCTCAGTTTTTTTACTGTTCTGTCATTTGATGTAACCACCTGTTTTTATTTATGTCTGAATCAGTGAAATAAAGTGTGAACTTCATTTTTGAAGGGGTGTGTAAAGTTTCACTGTATTAGAACATAAGTATTTCACTAAATTTGAGTTATATCTTTAAAAGTAAAATTTATTATTCTTTAATTTTTAATTATTTATTTTTAAACTGCAAAAAAATCCAGCAATGAAAAAACTACATTTGTTTCATAATCTAGTAGTTACCAAAATTGTATTGTTAGCAGTCTTTCCTTAAAATTCTTTGTTCTACCATTTATAACTATATATAAAATGTTAAATAAAATACATTTTACTGTATTTTTCTGATTAATTTTTAATTCATGAATATTACTGATTATTCTTTTCCTATTTAAGAGGGTGTGTTAAAAATATGCCTCTCTATGGTGTCAAATACTTATTGTTCCACTGGAGGGGGCTATTTTATTGCCTAAAATCCTTCTTATTTTGACCTTAGTGTCACAGAATTTTTTATTTTGTTTCTGCTGGTTATTTTCATTTTAAACAGTTTACTGAAATATAATTCACTTACAATAAACCACATATCTTTAAATTACACAGTTTGATAAGTGATGACATGTACCCATTAAACCATTACCACAGTCAAAAAAGTGAATACTTTCATCACCCCCAAGAGTTTCCTTTTTTCTTAGCAATTTCACTGTTCTAGTCCTGTTAACCCTTTAATGCCCAAGTAATGATTGATCTCCTTTCTGTCTCTGTACTTTACATTTTCTAGAGATTTACGAGTATAAAAATGGAATCAAACCATATGTACTATTTTACAACTGTATTTCCTATGTTTGATGAATTTCAATCAGCATAATCATTTTGAGATGCATTCAGGCTGTTGCATGTATCAATATATCACGCCTCTTTTATTACTGAGCAAGTAGTATTACTTTGTTTGCATATGCCAAAATGTGTTTATTCATTCACATGTTTGTGGAAACTAGTTACTACCCCCCCTTTTTTTTTTGCTATTAACATATAAAGCTGCTATAAACATTTGCATAAAAGTCTTTTAGTGGATATATGCTTTCATTTATCTTGGATAAATACCTAACAGTGGGATATCTACTCATAGAACATAAGGTAGGTGTAAATAATTGCAAAACACTGTAAAAGTGGTGATGGTGCCATTTTTAATTTCTCCCACCACTGTGTGAAGGTATCAGTGCTACCAAATCTTCAACACATTTGCTATGGTCAATCTTTTTTAATTTTAGGCTTTCTAATAAATGTGTCATGGTTTTTTATTGTGATTTTAATTTTCATTTCCATAAAAATCAATGACGTTCTGCACCCTATTATGATCATATTAACTGCTTCTGCATCTATATTTCTTTACATGTTTGATAGACTTCTCCATTGACATATCTAGGCCCGATTTAGCCTCAGTAACCATGGCCTTTTCAGTGATGCTGATCCTTCCTCAGTTTGGGGTCTTCAAATAGTTTCCCACAAGATGAAATCCTGATCCTCCTTAGGAATAGAGGGTTGTTTTTTGTTTTTTGTTTTCTGTTTTCTTCTCCAGCTGCAATGGGTCTTCACCTGTTCCCTCAGGACAACAGGGTTTTGTGCACTTCCACAAGGGGCTTAACTTTGTTTTCATAGGGGAAAGTGGGGACAAAGTCTAGTAGGGGCTATGTACCTTTCTCAAAGCAGCTGCTGCTCTCCATCTTTGGGCCTTCACACACCAAAAAAGGGAGTTTTCTTTAATTATCCTCTTAATCACCAGAGGGTTTCATGGAGAGGAGACTGCAATTGGGTTTGTATTTTCATTGTGTCTGCAGATCCCAGAAGTTCTATATTTTCATGCTAGCCCACACTCTGCCTTTAGTAATTCTTAAAAATAAAAAAAATAAATGTTAGCTGTAAAGGTCTGACAATTAAGTTTGAGAATTCATCCTAGAAAAAAAAGTGCTACATACCTCATTGCTGAATATCACTACAGACACATTCAAGAAACTCCCCTTGGGAAGCTATGCACTGACGCCAGCACCTAATGCACTCTTCAAAGCAATTCTGGAACTCTTTCTGGAATGGCCATCAGAGCTGTTGCTGTATTACACTTGGTGTCCTGAACGTCATCAACATGTCTTCATTTTAATATCTACTTTATCTTTGGGTAAAGAAAAAAAGTCAATGGGGGCCAGATCAGGTGAATAGGGAGGGTGCTGAAATACAGTTATTTGTTCACTGGCTACAAACTCCCTCACAGACAGTGCCATGTGAGTTGGTGTATTGTGATGCAAGAGCCATGAGGTGGCAAAAAATTCAGGCCATTTTCATCTAATTTTTTCTAACTTCTATCTTTTTTTTAAATTTAATTTAATTTAATTATTTATTGTTTTTGACAGAGAGAGCGAGAGGGATACAGAGACAGAGAGAGAACTGAGTTCAGCACATGGGTCCGCACGGGCCGGGGCCCGAATTCGATCCTCGGTCCCTGGGCCTGCAAAGTGAGCACTTAACCCACTGAGCCATCCCGGCTTTCCCCATCTAATTTTTTCATGCAACTTTTTCAGCACTTCCAGATACTCAACTTGGTTGACTCTTTGTTCAGTTAGTGCAAATGCACAATGAACAATCCTTCTGATATCAAAGAAGGTTAGCAACATCATTTTGACTCCTAATTTGGACTTACGGAACATTTTTGATCGTGGAGAATTGGCTCACTTTCATTTTGCACTTTGGTGCTTTGTTTCAGGGTCATATATTTACACCCATGTTTCATCACCAGTGATAACACAACACAAAACATTGTGTGTCCTGTGCAAAAGATCTTGGCAAACTTTGACTCTCTTCTGATTTTGTTCATCAGTGAGCTCCTTTGGAACCATTTTTATACACCCTTTCTCTTGCCAAGATTTTCAGTGGAGTTTCCTGTTTCTCTATTGTTGATTTGGTCAGCTCAGCTGACGATGTTGACACACAATTCAATGAGTTTTTGCAATGTCTTCATTAGTTCTGCTCTTTACTGGATACCCTGACCTCTTTTCATCAGTGATGTTTTCTCTCCCCTCAGAAAAAAATGTTGAATCAATTTGTACACTGCTATTTTCTTCATGAAATTATTCCATAAATTTGAACTAACATGTCCCTGATTTCACTTCCACTCTTGACAAGTTTAACATGAAGTTTAATGTTTGTTGTTTGTTGCTTTAATTCAATCTTCAACATTCTTTTGATGCCATACAAAAACACACAACAATAATGAGCACCACTCAGCAAGACACTATCACACGTCAACACAAACATAGCTGTGAGACACTGATATAACAAGGATATAAAACCTTACCTCATTTGTAGTGCTGCCAACATAAGCACACGGTAGCAAGTTCATGAATTTAATTGTCAGACCTTGTACTTTTCTTGCAGTTTATGCAACAAGCATCTACCCCAGATAAGTAATGCTCATAGTCCATCTCTCCTTAGAGATTCCTGCCTCTCCTTTAATTTCAGCTTACTTGTTTGCGTTGTATTCTCAGTTCTTTAATGAATTCAAGAGAAGTCATAATTTTTCAAGTTATCTAGCATTTTAAGGTGGGAATTGTGCTCTTTCTTGCTTTCTTCACCCTAAGCAGAAGGTAGAACTTTATCCTATTTTTTTCTTATCCAATAACAATGCATTTTAATCAGATAGTATAATCTGAAAAACGTTGTTGATTATTTGTAATTCATTTGTGCTTAGTATATATATATATATATATATATATATATATATATATATATAGTTATAGTTATAAAAGTTAATATAACACAAACACCATAAAATAAATCTTATCACTCACTGTACACCTACTTTTGGTTCACCCATTTAATATAACACAAATACCATAAAATAAATTATATCATTTACTATCCACCTACTTTTGGTTCACCCTGTATATTAGAATGTTCCAATTACACTTAAAAGAATATATATGTACTGTTATTGGTGGGTATAAAGATATATATGTCCATGATAAAATATTCCCTAATGTATTTTTATATATTAAATATGTAATTTATTAGATTTTTATTAATATTTCTATAGGTTCTATTTTATTTAATTTTGTTTCCTTGATCTATCAGTTTCTACTAGTCTATGTTAAACCCTACAAAAGCAATTACTGACATATTTATAGTCAGATGTGCTATGTATAGTGAGTCTGTATTTCAGTTTCATGATGTTACATCTTTTTGATCTCTTATTTCTGTAGCGACACAAACTTTCTTTCTTTGTCCTTCAGCCTTCATATATTATTTATCAGATAGTAAAATGTTTACCTTGGCTTCCTTTTTGAAATATTATGGTATATTTTTCACTCTATATTTTCTTCTTACCATTTTGTATAACATTAATATTTAACCTTAGTTCTGGAATCGTATTTTATTTTATTTTTTGCTATTTTAATCTTTCAGCATAGTTTCAGTTTCTATATCATTCAGTTTCTGTATCCTTTTATTTTCAGTCTGTATCATTTTTACCTGAAATTTATCTATTATAGATACTTTATTTCTGGGTGATATTGCTCCTTTCCTTCACTCTTATCTTTGATTCTATTGAGTTTGTTTTCTTCTGCATGCTTAATGATATATTTTCTACTTTTATTTTTGTATCGGTTACCCTTAACTTATTAAGACCTGGACTTATGTTCATTTTCTATTACCAGTGTCTTCAGCTTATAAAATACCTATGCCTTATTCCAGAGAAGACAAACTTCAATAGTTCAAGTGACGTTTTTCCCTACTCCACCTCCCATATCTATTTAGCTTACCATATTGAAGGGTATCCCCCATTGATACCAATATACTTTCTTATTTCTTCAGTTTTTTTCCCTTCAACTCCTTCTTTTACTTCTCTTCCTCTTTCTCCTCCTATTTATTCTGTTTCTTTATTATTTATTCTAAGCTGGCACTGTTGGTGTCCAGGGACATTTGTACCATAGAAATAATTATAAAGATTCAATACTCCATTTATTCTTCCCCCACCTCCCATAATATACAAATGCTATGGGTTCTATCAGTTGTTATTGCTATTGGCATGTGAGATGGGGACCCAGTACTTTCCCTGAACTTAACCATAAATCTTCTGTGAAATCCAATAACGCAAATGTCACCTTCTCTGGGAAGCTTCTTATACCCTCAAGAAACAATTTCTCCCTCTCTTGTTTGACTGCTTATATTTATTGTTCTTCAAAATTGAATTTAGTGCTAATTCTGCCCTTTCATCTCATCCAGATTAGTAGTACCTGTCATCTCTCACAAAAATCCTTGTACATATTATAGTTTGTGTTTAACAATGGTTTATCCTCCCATTTTTTTCTCTCTCACTACACAGTGTCAGAATCTCCATGACAAAGTCCATATCTTTATATTCCAATGTAGTTCTTGGTCCTAATAAGGTGCCAAGTAATTGTTTAGTGGCACTAATATAAAACCACATTAGCTTTTGAGGTTTTTATTTTCACTTTGTGCCTAAATTATGGAGTACTAAAGAAGCCTAAAAGTTAACTGTGCTAGAACACAGGATTCAATGAGCCACATACTGTCTACCTCATCTCTAATTCATCAGTGAACTCATGCGTGCTCTAGTTTATATCCAAATGCACTGAGCAGATTTTCAATTCTCTGTAACTCTTCTCCACAATATCTGTGAGAATAGGAATGAATTTTTATCATCACAAATAAAGTTAATAAAAGATATATTTCTCAAGTACATGGAGTACCATTCAGACCAATTAACTGTAATCCAAATGAATAAATAAATTTATAATGTTCCTGTGGATAACATTGTAAAAACAATAATCTATTTTCAAATTACATTGTAAAACTCCTTTAAAATAGAAATAAATGAAATTACTTAAGAAGAAAATCTAATAATGCTTCAGAAGATATCCTATATTAATCATTATGCAATTCAAATTATAGCAGTATTAAGGACAATAAAATTAGTTCCTTTATTTTTGGAAGTAATTGAGATAAATGTTTTTAAGTACTCATAAATCTTTATGCTTACTATTGAGTTGAATGGATGAAACCAATTAATTTTAACTGAAGATAATAGAACAATAGAAGGAAGAAGAGAGTGTAGGTGTGATACATTCAGAATATACTTA
Source organism: Craseonycteris thonglongyai (assembly GCA_004027555.1). Taxonomy (NCBI): domain Eukaryota; kingdom Metazoa; phylum Chordata; class Mammalia; order Chiroptera; family Craseonycteridae; genus Craseonycteris; species Craseonycteris thonglongyai. The sequence continues at coordinate 13,864 of PVKE010039507.1, forward strand.
GCTATTTGAAGTGTATAATGAAGGTAATGCTGAATACAGGTAATCCCCATATAACACAGTTGTAAAGTTCCTTAAAAATGCCAGGTATGTGAATCTGTTACATGAAACAAAAACCTAGTACAAAAACGAGGGTTAGGTTTAAAAAAAAACAACATACTACTATATTTTTTATAATTAAGAGAAATATCCATATTAAAGCAATTCACCAAATGTATAACATTTTATATATGTATTAAATAATGTTTTGTTCATCATCACTATTAAGCACCATTAACTAAGGGCATTTTATTTTTGACAAGTTATCTTCATCCTCTTAATTTTCTTCAGCATTATCTTGATTTCTATCCTGTACTTTTTCAAAAAAACTGTTATTTTAGATTGCTTGCTTTTAGCTGAGAGATTTTTATAAATTTCATTATATGGTGCTAAGCACATATGAAGCTCTCTCTTAAACTGTGTGCTTCTTTCAGTGCAAGAATCTTCATTTAGGAAATATATAGCTTGAACTGTTGAGATAAGTCTAGGCCTTTCTTTTTAGAGTAAAGTGTTTAACTTCTTTGATTTCACCTATACTATCATCCTCTGAAATATGTTGGCATATTCCAGATGTCATTTCCACCAAATTTGCTTCATCAGTTTCTTCTTCCACTAGTAATTCTTGGATATCTTTGACAGTCATGTCATCAAAACCTTCCTCTCCTAGAGACTTAGCAAGTTCTACTATTGCATCCACTGTGTTTCTGCTGTATGATTAGATTTTCACTTTGAATTGACTCTAGCCATATATTTTTCCAATAAGCACATAATGTCATCAGTTTTATTTCTCTGATGGATGAATTTATGAGGTTAACAAAGTCCAAAATTGTAAAAAGTTTCCATGCCTTCATGATTTTTTATAGATTCATCATTGTCTGTGTTAGTTGGGTATTTCCCTAATTGCAAATGAGATATCTTTCACTCTTAAGAGCTTTTATTATGTTCCATATTGTTTGGAGGTTTCCCTAATTTCAAACAAAATATATTTTTTGCTCTAAAAATTTCTTATTATGTTCCATATTGTTTGGGTATTTTCTTGATTTTGAATGATATATTTGTTTACTCTTAAAAGTTTTTATTAAGCCTTGT
>PVKE010039508.1:0-14987 GCA_004027555.1 Craseonycteris thonglongyai
CTCTGTCTCTCTCTCTCTCTCTGTCTCTGTCAAAAAAAAAAAAAAAGAAAAAGAAAAGAAATAGCAGGAAGCACAGGCAACTCATACAGTCCTCCAATAGTAAAAATTCAGCTGACACCTGATAGATATAAAGAATAGCTCATTCAAAGAAAGGCAGAAATGTGTAAAGGCAAAAGGAATAGAAAGTGCAAAGGTGCTGAGGCAGGAAAAGTTTGGTCTTCAAAGTCACTGGCATTATCCCAGCGGTCTTGAGCCTAGTACACAATGAAAAAACTTCAGGATATGAGATTAAGTTCCTAGAATCATCATGAGGGTTCTATGGACCATGACATGGAGATTTGATGTAAGGATAATCATCATGGGAATCCATTAGGAATTTTAAAAAAGATATCTGATGTGTGTGTTTAAAAGATCATTTGGCTTTCACTTGGAAGGGGTAGAAGGAGACTCATAAGAAAGTTTTCCTCTCAAACTAGGAAAAATACTGGTTTGAAGCTATTGAGAAATGGACAGATGAAAGATATATTTAGGAAGGCTTCCTGATGGACTAGATGGAGGAAATAGCAATAATGACTCAGAGTTTTGGCTCCAACAATGTAGCAGCTTGTAATGCAAGACTGTGTGGTGGGAAAGACCAAAGTAGGATCAAGACATTTACCTGCAGATGAGCACCCTGCTTCCACAGGCCAGGACACTCATCATGGGGGGCCCATGTTGGGAGCAGAACTTCTATATTTTCTGGTATGAAAGCCACAGTCCTTGGGGACACAACTGACTTCTACTAACCACTTAGGGTGAGCTGGGGACTATACTGGCTCCTTCCAGATGATACCTCATTTGCTTCCTACTACAACTCTGAGAGATGGCTGAGATTAGCTGCATTTGAAAGATGGTGATGTCAAATGTCCTGTTTTTATACCTTGTTCAAAGTTACCTGATAAATAATAGAACTGGGATTCAAACCTATGACTATAAAAGTATAATGCCCAAAATCTATCTCCAAGTTGTTGATTAGAAATAGTGATAATCTGGAGCAAGTGAAAATAAAATGCCTGTGTGCGTGCATGTGTCTGTGTGTGTCTGGGGGTGGGAAGTACTGAATAATGCTTGTTTTTCTTTTGTTATCAACAGGGATAAAGTCCTTACTAATTCAGAGGCAAAATTCAAACTCATTCATGCATTATGGATGTCTACCACGTGGATAGCACTGGGTGAGTTTCCGGGTTAGCAAAAGAGGCCAGATCCCTACTATTACGCAGTTCACAGCCTAGCAATCTGTCATGCTCAAAATACAATTTTCTTTACACAATGCCATACCAGCCTGCAGATTAGCCATGCACACACATGGTTCACATACAAGGTCAAAGTGCTGTGTGCTACAGGAGATAAAGTACAGCTGAGCTGTAGCACTATGGTAGATAAAGTGCTTTGTGAGGCAAACACCATGGAGGCTGAAACCAGCACGGATGGAAAGGCCACAGAAAGCTCTATTTACTTATTAAGTAAATGCCTGGAACATAAGAGCATCTGAACCAAGGCTATATTAGAAGGTGCAGGTTTCCACTGTCGTCTGAAAGTAGAGCATTCCTATAAAAAACTTGTGTGAACCAAAGTGGCATACATTGAAGAAGTGAACACCACTAATTTACATAGAGAATTATTTTAGCATTCTCAGACCCAGAAAATACCCTACCAAATTATATCAAGTTATAGTTAGTAAAAAGAGGTATTAATGTAGGCCATTTGTAAAAGCAAAGTGGTATAACACAAACTTTTAAAAAGTAGGAAATAACTGTACAAACAAAATCTGATTTATCCTCAAATTATTAATTAATAAATGAAGACAATAGAAAGTAAACTATTCTAAATCTGTATCTAAGGTTCGGAATAATGGACATTACACTGTAGTGCAGAAATTAGTGATATTTTCCTCTAGTGGAAAAAATGGTAAATATTTTCACCTTCATGGGCCATGCAATTTCAGTAGCATCTGCTCAATGTTGCTGGTATAGATGGAAAAACAGTCACAGACAATTCATAAGTGAATAGGTATAGCTGTGTTACAATATATATATATTTACAATAGAAAGCAATGGGGTAGACTGGGCCTGCAGACTATTGTTCACTTACCCCTGCCCTAGTCTTATACTGCTCTTCAAATGTAACAGAATTACTGTCACTCAAGTTACTGAAAATGTAAGGAGGAAACTGAGTCTTATTAGGAAACGTCAAACAAAAACCTCTTGGAAGGCACGGATGCAAGGTGATAGTAAGGTGAAGTCCTTTCTCTTGAGGGTTTTTGCCAGCACAGAAAATATAAACAAATTCCGATTCCAAAGCAATATGGCAGGGAAGGTCAAAGGAAGAAAGCGGTATGCAGACTCATAGCATGGCGTGGTGACAACCACCACAGGTGAGGTGGCCACACGAGTACTGCATCAACTACCTTGTCGGTAGCAGCCTCCTCAGATCTTTCTTGCCTCTCTTGACCTGCATCAGTCGAAAAAACTTGGTGAGTTGTAGCTACTAAAAGAAGCCCAAATCCCAGTGAAATTTAAGGATGTCTTTCACGCTCTGGCTGAGATATTCCTGCCTTCTGTCTTTCCCCATTTTTTTCTTTTTCTTGTTCTGTTAATAAGAATTGATTTTTAAGAAAAGTTTTATATCAAATTGAACTTAATCCACCAATTCAACAATTGTGCCTTGGGTATCTACTCTGTGCCCACCTTGAGTACCTACTATGGTACTACACTGTGAGAGGAGCTAGAGATTAAAAGGAGGAAGCCGTTCACACATTGGCTCTTCCCTCCTAGACATTAGAGTACAGATGAGGGACACAGAATGAGCGGATAACTAAACATAACCGCAGCCTGTGGTTAGTTGCATTGAAGGAAATGAACAAGCTGCTAAAATGGAGAATCCCATGGGGAGGAATGAATTTAGCCAGAGTAGACAAAGAAAAGTTTGTCATGAAGAACTGTATCTAATTAAATTCCTTTAAACGCAGACCAGAACACTGTTCCATTAATAGTTTAAAAAACAAATGGCTAGGAGCATAGTAGGGCAGCAGGGGTGGGGATGAGAAATAAAAGTAAAAAGCTTCATTGGGAAAACCAATGAAGAGACCACTTTATGTTGAGTGCTCCCTCCTGAATGAAGGTATAAGCCAGTAGAAATGGTTTTGGCTGGTGGGGTTGGGGGAAGGGATGTGTCTTATTTCAAGATCCATCAAGTTGCCCTTGAAGAACAGTTTGTAGAGGGGGAAGAGTGTAAGTGTGGAGAATATTACGGAGAGGAATCACTGCAACAGACCCGAAGTAAAATGATGGCGCTTTCCTTGGTGCAGGTGGTGGCAGTGGAAATGGAGAGGAGTTCACAAATTTTAGGTTTATGTTAGAGGTAAAACCACCAAGTTTTGTGGATATGTTAAAAGTTTTAAATGTGTGGGTGAGGAAGTAGCAATGGAGGGATCAGTCATAGTTACAAGGTGTCTAGTGGGACCTTCTGAATGAATGAGTTGCTAATTATGAAAAGGAAAAATGAAGGAGGGGCGAGCATGGGGAGGTAGGCGTGGGAGGTACTTGAAAAGTCATGTAGCAAAGGCAAAGTTGAATGCACAAACCTGAATCTCACCAGTCATTAGAATATAGATGGGATTTTAAACTATTAGAATAAATGATATCCTCAGGTAAAAATGTAGAAAATGAGAAAACATAACCCAGAACAAGTTTCTGAAAAATCATGTTTATCAATTTACTAGAAGAGATAAACCAATAAAAGTCTGTATATTAGTAACTAGAGAAAAGGGTCAGAGGCAGAGGCTCCTGAGAGAAGACAAGAAAATGGGGTCTGTAATGAGAGCAAATGTCCCTTAGAAGACCAGTCTCTTCTACAAACCTAGGCAAAATACAGTGAAGAACAGGGATGATAATCAGATGTCGCAAGGAGAGAATACAGACTTTTGTCACATCTTTGTTGCAAAGATCACAGAATAGTTGTTCACATGCATCATTTTAGCACTGCTACCTAAGTTCCCCTTCCCCATACACACTAGGGCTTATCTTAAGTAATCTATTTATTATGATGCATAATATGTGTTTTTCCCATTGGACTGGAGGCTTTTAAGAGAAAGGACTTTCATCATTCTTTACTTAAATTATAGAAGAGCCATCATGCTAACTTACAAATGGATCTCCAAAGTTATGATACTGCTCAGAGACCAGTACTTAAGAGTTTAGTTCATGCAGGAATCAGTCTCTAAGTGTGAATACTTCACAAACTTATAAAATAAAGATGCAGTTTATTAAAGAAAAAAATTTTGAGTATTCTTATTTAGAAACGATAAATGCAATTTAGGAGGACATTGTTTTATCAAAAATATCAGAGAATTTATAAAGAAATATATTTAATAAAGATAAACATAATGATACATGGTATGCTATATCAAATAAGTTCTATAGGTTTTCTATGTCCTTGCTATTGTTGATTAATGGCTTGCACACAATGAAATATGTTTCCTGCAATTAATGTGTTTTGTTCTCTTTCTCCTTGAAATTTTTGTGTATTTTTCATTGTGAAATGTGATATTATGGCATTAGGTCATAAGTATTAATTCTTATTTGTTTTATTTAAATAGAAACCTTTAGCATTAAAATACCATAATGTATAGATCCCTTTATTTAATAGCACATTCAGGTTTTTGGGGTAGATACCCAGGAGAGGGATTGCTGGGTCACATGGCAATTCCATTCCTAGTTTTCTGAGGACTCTCCACACTACCTTCCACAGTGGTTGTATCAATTTACATTCCCATCAGCAGTGTATGAGGGTTCCTTTTTATCCATAGCCTCAATCTGCAAAGATACATGTACCCCAATGTTCATCGCAGAACCATTCACGGTGACCAAGTAATGGAATCAACCAAAGTGTCCTCTGATAGATGGCTGGATAAAGAAGTTGTGGGGAAGCCGGGATGGCTAAGTGGGTTAAGCGCTCACTTTGCAGCACCAGGGACCGGGGATCGAATCCCGGCCGTGGCCCGTGCGGAACCATATGCTGAGCTGGGAGCTCCCCCAGTTCAGTTCTCTCTTGTCTCTGTATCTCTGTATCTCTCTCTCTCTCTCTCTCTCTCTCTCTCTCTCTCTCTGTCAAAAATAAATAAATAAATAAATAAAAATATATTAAAAAAAAAAGAAGTGGTACATTTACACAATGGAATACTACTCAGCAATAAGAAAAGATGAAATACAGCCATTTGTGACAACATGGCTGGACCTTGAAAACATCTTATTAAGCAAAATAAGTAAGAATGGAAGGATCAAGAAACATATGACCTCACTTATAGGTGGAATATAAAACTGAAAGAAACAAAGAAACAAAGACTCATGGACACAGTCAATAGTTAAGTGGTTACCTGAGTGTGGGGGGTGGGCGGGAGAGATGGGTGGGGGGAGTAGGGAGGGGTAATCAAACACACGGTGATGGAAAGAGAGCTGATTCTGGGTGGTGAGCATATAATGCGATGTATGGACAACGTAATGTAGAATTGTATACCTGGAAACAATGTAATTGATATCAATTAATGTCACCCTAATAAATTTAACAACAAAAAAATTATAATAGCATGTTCAGATTTAGTTGTAAATCACAATTTGTTGTTTCATGATAGCACTACTCCTTTTTCAGTGTTCCACTCTCTCCTTTTCTTAACTATACTCTATGTGTATTTTTGTTACTATTGATATTTTCAAAGTTTAGTGTTTTGCTATTACCTTTATGCTATAATGTGATATAATGTTTTGAATCCTATAATTCCTTTTTAGAGGTTTTTATTAAAATATGGCTAATATATGATATTACGTTTCAGGTATATATCATAGTGATTCAACATTTTTATACCTAAAGAAGTGATCATCATGGCAAGTCCAGAAACTACCTGACACTACCACACTATCACATTATCTTTGACTATGTTCCCTATGTTGTGCATTAGGTCCCCATGACTTATTTGTTTTCTGTCTGGGCATTTTAAGTTTTTATTCCCCTTTACACCCCCACCTGCCAAGTTTTTTAAGTTTTCAATCATAGTTGACATTTAATATTATTTTATATTCATTTCAAATATCATAGTGGTTAAACATTTATATAAGAGTTGATTCCTCTGTCTAATGCCCACCTGGCACCACAAGTATACATAGTTATTAACATATTAATTATACTCCTTATTCTTTAGTTCAAATGCTCATATTTTGTAACTACCCATTAGTACCTCTTCATCCCTTCACCTTTTTTACCCTTACTTCCATCCCTCCTCCCATCTGACAACCATCAAAATGTTCTCTGTATCTGTGAGTTTGTTTCTGTTTTGTTCATTTGTTTATTTTGTTATTTAGATTTCACATATAGGCTAAAGCATACTGCATCCGTCTTTCTCTGTCTCACATACTCCTCTCAGCACAATATTCTCCAGATCCATATACATCACCAAAGATGGCAAGAACCCATTACCTTGCATGAACACGCAATATTCCATTGTATATATGTACCACTTCCTCTTTATCCATTCATCCATCCACAAACACCTAGATTGCCTCCACATCTTGGCTATTGTAAACAATACCACAATGAACATATGGATGCACATGTCCCTTCAAAGTACCATGCTGGGTTTCTTTGGGCAAATATCCAGAAATAAGATTACTGGGTCCTTCTTTGTCTATTCCTACAGCCTTTGATTTGAAGTCATTTTGTCTGGTATAATAAGTATTGCTAATCCAGAGTCTTTTTGTTGCTGGGCCCATTTTTGTGAAATAACATTTTGCATCTCTTTATTTCAGTCTGCGTGTATCTTTCAGTCCGAAGTGAGTCTCTTCTGGCAGCATATGTAAGGATCTTCTTTTCTAATTTATTCAGCTACCCTATCTTTTGCTTGGAATAGTTATTCCACTCACATTGAAAGTAATTATTGATATATATGTATTTATTGCCATTTTATTATTCTTGTTTTTTGATATTTTTCTTTTCTTCTTTTTAAAAAAGTTCCTTTAATATTTCTTGTTCTACTGGTTTTGTGCTAATAAACTCTTTTCTTTTTTCTTGTCTGGAAAGTTCTTATTCTGTCCTTGGATTCTAAATGACAGCTTTTTTGGGTAGAGAAATTCTTATAGTAATTTCAAACACAGGCCCTCTCAGAAGATTGCCTGGGGTTCAAGCTGCCTTCCATCTCACCTACCCACAATTTCCACTGGTTTTCACAGCCAGAAGTGATGTGGAGTTCTCCACCTGGCAATGGAACCATCGGATGGCAAGCCTGGTGTGGGGCTGGGGCCCCTTGCTCCTCCACAGCTAAGACATCCCACCTAAACTTTCTTAAGATTTATTTTTATTGTTTTTGAAAGAGAGAGAGAGAGAGAGAGAGAGAGAGAGAGAGAGAGAGAGAGAGAGAGAGAGAGAGAGAGAGAGAGAGAGAGAGAGAGAGAGAGACCCAGAGCAGTCTCTGTAGTTGCAAGTCATTAGTTATCTAGTTTCATTCCACAGGTGAGCGTGGGGCTGCACAGTACAGGAACCACACTGGGAGCCTCCTGCATGGGAGGCATACCCCCAGCCAAATAAGGGGCTTCCCACATGAGGAGCACAACACAGTTCAGATTATGGGTCCCCATGGGCCTGGGCCAGGATTCCATCCTCAGACCCTGGGGCTGCAAGATGAGCACTCAATTCACTGAGCCATCCCAGCATCCCCACTCCTGATTTTTAACAATCACACATGGATGTGGGACCAGCCCATTCTATATTTTTGCTCCTCCTACCAGTCTTGAGATGCTTCTTCAGAATATCCTTAGAGGTAGGACTCCGATTCAGCTAGACCTCAGACTATTCTCACAGATGTTCTGTAGTTTAGTTGTCATTTTGATGTGGTCATGAGAAAAAGCCAGAATGGCATTTACCTACTCCACCATCTTGACAGGCCAGCGAGCCTATAATTCTTTATCTAGTATCTACTGACCTATCTTTCACTATAATATTAAAAATATATATATTCTTCCACTTTCTTCCCAAACCCTTCCCTTCTTACATTATCCAATTTCATTTTTCTACATTACACTCATGGGTGTAATATATTCTCTTGTACTTTTGAATGTCTCTACATATATTATTTTACATATTACCTTTAAATGACATTTTGTTTGCACTCAGCTATAACAAAACTCATCATACCTATTCCATTCTCTCAACTTCCTTTCCAAATTATGTCAAACAAATAATTTCTAGTCTATTCTAATTCTATTCTATTCTAATCATTTCTATTCTATTTTATTTTAAAGAGGGTTTTACTTTATTAAAGTATGTTGTTAAATTTTGATAATATATTTAGCTATTAGTTTCACTTTTTTCTGTAGTAAAATTTTCCAGCTAAATCTTTTTTTATTTGTTTTCTATTCCATTGTACTTTGTATTTACCCTGCAATATTTCCTCTTCTTTAGAGGAAAGAAATTTATTTTATTATTTAATTTGTTGGGATCACAATATATAAAAATTGATGAAAAGTGGATAAAAAACCTACACATAAGACCTAAAAACAATAAATTGCAAAGAAGAAAACATTGGTACTAAACTTATATACCTTGGGTTCAGGGAGGATTTTATAAATTTGACCTCAAAGGCAAGGGAAGTAAAAGCAAAAATAAATGAATCAGATTATATTAAACTAAAAAGCTTTTGCATAGCAAAAGAAACCATAAATATAACAAAGAGGTAACCAACCAAATGGGAGAAGATATTTGCAAACAAAATCTCTGATAAGGGGTTAATATCCCAAATATATAAAGAATTCATACAGCTCAACAACAACAAATCCAATAAAAAAAAAATGGGCAGAGGACCTGAATAAACTTTTTGTCCAAGAACATATGCAAATGGCCAATATATATATATATATAATGCTCTAATTCATTAGCAATTAGGAATATGGAAATCAAAACCACAATGAGATATCACCTCACACTTGTTAGAATGGCCATCAGCAACTAGACAAGCAATGTTTGCTACATTTACCACTTTTAAATATGGTGAGTCTTCCTATACTATCCAGAAAGACTCTGTTTGAATACGGTGATTATCTTTAATTCATATCAGGAGGGGCCAGACTGGGATCCAGTATAAAAGCAGCTGTCCCTGGTTGACCATGAAATGCATTAAAATGGGCTTCTATGTTACTTTATCCTTTACTTCTCCCCAGCCAAGACAGAGAAGCAACTCAGGACTGGTTCCCAAGAGGTTTCTCCTTCAGTCTGGTCCACCACCTGCCTCCTACCTGTGAAACAGGGACATCTCAATGTATCCTGACAGCCTCAGGTCCTTCAATGGTTCTACAACATTCACTGGGTTCAGGAATGCTCCCACTTGCTCTTATTGTTTCCAATAAGAAATTATTTGTGCAGAAGTGTTTATCATCTATTAACATTTTTGAAACTGTAAACTAGGATCTGGAATCCTTCCTCATACTTGTATACTTAACCGAGGGTTAGTTTTACTACAGGTTGAGTTTTCTTCTGGTTAAGTAAATTTTCATGAGGAAAAGAGGCTGTATGCACTATCTTTACCATTTTAAACTAAAAGTCTACTACATTTTAATAACATTTTATATCTATAAAGTACCTTGCACCTGAAGTTACCCAATTATATGTAATTTGGTAAGTGATACAAACCACAGTAGGAAAAAAAATGAGAAGAATGAAGTTTATGTAAATTATTTGATTCATTTATGGCTACACAGCAGATTAATATCACTTTTGAAGAAAATTTCATGTGCTCTGCATTCTAGGTTAATATTTCTTTCAATTAGGAATAAACTCACTCAATTTAGTTATTTCCCCCCTGAAAATTCACAATATTGGGCCAGGTGTATAACTCAAAGGCCATTTAATCTGTACCTCACATTCACAAAAAAAAAAGCTCAAAAATTGCACCTGTGTTCAACTATACAATACACACTAAATTCATGTTTATAATTTTATGACTTCATAAATTACTTAGTTATATTGCATTTTGTTTTAGAACACTTTTTAAATCCTTTTTAATGTACTCATGATTGTTCTTATTCTCTTTGAAATGCCACAGGGTCCAGATGTACCATTTTTCTAAAGTTATGCCTGGAAGGTCCTACCGATAGTTTCTTGGCATTCCCTCCTGGGACCTCTGGGACATTAGGGACCATCACAAGGTATCCTATTAGATAGGTAGTCTCTGGGACAAAACCAGAAATGAGTGGAATTTGGGAGCTGAGAGACAAAAGGATAACTTAATTAAGCTGCAAGTTGCATTAACTGAAATGGAAAATAAAGTCAGCCCCTAATATCAAAGCAGGAATTAATAAAAAAACAAGCCAACAAACAAACAAAAAACATAGTGAGATGTCCCAGGAAAACAAGGAGCAGAGCTATAAAGAAGTAGAAAGAGTCGAAGGTCCCATAGTCTATGTTGGAGTAACATTTCTTACAAGGTCATCCACCAAAATCATGTTCCTTATATTCAAGAGGAGTATTTCTTTAAGAAACTTTTGTAGAATCTTCTCCACTTCAACATCCCTTTCAATATAAAAATCATTCCCAGAATACATCAACATCATATATTGAGTGCTTCTAATCAAAATAATGAAAAGGCAATACAGAAGAAAGCATTAGTGTACTATATCAAACACAATTTCATGTCTCTTCTCTGTCATGGGATAAAATTAGATATAAGGTAAGGATAATCAAGATGGGAAAGAAAAACCCTTTAAGCTTTTGTCCTTAATCAAATGTGGTATTGAAGCCTTCCTTATAAGCCTTATAAGAACTTCAGTTACTGCTCACTACACTCTCAATTACTACTGTCATTTAATATTGATTTCAAGGTTTCATCAGCATAATAATGTCAACATTTATTTCTATACTGGTATAGAGACAGACCACCCAGAAAAATGGCAGAATAAATAGCATCTCAGGTCACCGCCTCCTGATTAGATATAGCAGTTAAATACATAATTATGATAAAGAATAACTAAGCTAGATTCAATAAGCAAGCAACAAGTTTTAAATCAGTAAGGGATGCAATAAAAAATAATAATAACCACATCCCAAATACAAGGGTGAGTCAGTTGGCAGGTGCTTAGAAAGTATTTTGGCTGTTATTCTCTGTAAGACAGAGAAAGCAGAGAACAGCCATGGCAGAATGGAGGGCTCCAAATCTAAAGACATTAACTCAAGACCCAGTATTTGGCTAAAAAAGAAAAATGGGCTGAGGCACTCTTGTACTTGCTGAGAAACCAAAAGCCCAGGTGGAGAGTGCAGATGGTAGAATCTGTGAAGTGGAACTAGGAAAGATAACATTTTCATGTCCGAACCATGAGACAGGTGACAAAAGAGACAATTAAAAAAGAACCACAAGTTCCTCTAACATCTGGCTCTTAGTGGATTTACAAGACTGAAAGCCATGTGTTAATAGAACATTTACAGAAAATAAAGAAAATTCTCATCCTGGAAGGAGACTCGGCTCCATGTTTGTCACTTGAGGGTTTCTGGAAAATGTGTTTCAATTTTTTCCTAGTAAAAGTAATAAGCATAGTTAACAATTAGTTATAGATACTCATATATAATAATTATTGAACACTAAATAATGTGTGAACCTTATTTTAGAAAAGTAGATATTAAGGGAGCGATAGGTCAGAGTCCAAATCAACTAACTGTGGGACTTAAGACAAATTATGTCCACATTTTGTACCGGTACCTCAATTTCCTACCTATAAATGGGGATAAAATAGTAACTGCTCTATACAATGGTAATCACGAAATAACAAGAGGGATTCAAATGCATAGCACTCAGAATTCCTCAAGTGTGTCAAGAACCCAGTAAATGTTTCCTATAATTTTAACTTGCTAATTATATTCACAAGCATTCTAGGAGGTAGGTAGGCATTAAGATGATTTCTTCAATTTTAATTAATTTTTCCCCTTTTAAAGAAATTAAAATCTGGGGTTAACAGAGGTTTAGTATTTTGCTAATGACCCTATATTCAGTAAAGAGGAAAGTAGAATTCAAATCAAAACACCACCCATAAGGACCCTACAAGCAGTTGTAGCATACGCCCTGGACAAGGATTTTCTGCAATTCTGTATTCCTGACAAGTGGTGTTAGGATTATCTGCTTTTCTGGGATGTATTTAGAATGGCAAGAAGCCCTATATATGACCAATGTCCCCAATTTCTAGAAGAGGTAATAAATCTAAGACCTTCTCACCATATAAATGAATAACTGGTCTCTGGTGAGGAAGAGTGGGCTCAAACAGCAGACACAAGGTCTCTGTATCCAGGGAGTTATTGTTTCTCTTCCAGGGAAAACTTACCACCAGAGAAATGTGTTTATTTCATGGATCCGATTAATTTTGAAAGTTTTTCCTTTTTTAAATTATTTGGTTTTACATGAATAGATTATTATGGTGAAAATATAAGATTAGAACTATTACTGTACTTGGAGATACCAAATTTGTCAAGTTGGGTAAACAAACAAAAATTTTGGATCTGGACAGGATAAACTGCTTCTCAGCCTTTTGGTTAAGATCAAGTGGACAAGATAATTCATGAAATGGAAGTAGCAGAGATACAAAGAGAGCTCACAAAATGACATATGACAGGAACAAGCCACATGCTCTCAACATACTTTAACAAAAGAAAAATAAATGCTAAAATAGAATTAGAAGGCAAACAATGCTAAAGAAACATTTCACTTTAAAAATTACATGATAATTATACAAGAAGAAAAGTGGGGAGAAGATTCCAATTCTAAGGAATATCCTACAATCATATGAACCTTACTCAATGTTTTGCACGTGTGTGTGTGTGTGTGTGTGTGTGTGTGTGATCAATATACAATATACGAGGGCTGTTCAACCTCAATGCTTCTGTTTTTTATATTACATTACAGGGCTGGATACTTTCCAGCTCATATACAGATATAGACAGATATGACACATAAGGATCAAGACACTCAGAAAGATTGTTTTACATTTTTTTCTTTCAATCAGTCTCAGGTATTGCAATCAAAATGTAGTTTCCTTGGACAAGAACTGATTACCATCACCACCCCCATTAAATTAAAAAATAATAAATTAAAAATAAGTTTTCTTTAGAGAATATCCATTCCAAGACATTGATAACATTTCCCAGGTACAACACTTAGGCAGGCTATTATCATGAGGGATAGTTTTACCTATTTATTCCTGTATTGCTAACTACTGTCTATTGTCAGTTTTGCTGTTATTGTGGACTAAGTTTATTCTTTTCTTATAACCAGCAGATTAACAATGATGGTGATTTAATAATTTGGATATCAGTGTCTAATTTCTTTTTCTTTTTTTACTGTAAAATTTATTGGGGTGACATTGGTTGATGACAATTACATTGTTCCAGGTGTACAATTCTACATGACATGGTCTATACATAGCATTATGTGCTCACCACCCAGAATCAGCTCTCTTTCCATCACCATATATTTGATGACCCCTCCCTACTCCCCCCACCCTGCTCTCCCACACACCTTCCGCTTACCACCCTGAACATGCCTGTTCTTGTCTGATCTTGGTGTCTTATTAATACACTTTCTAGTGGTAATAACAGAAATAGTAGTACATTTTTTCATATTATTCATGTGCATTCTTTGCAAATTACAGTTAGCTAACTTTAGGTTTTAACAGTGTAGTTATAACTTGTCTCTTTTTCCCTTGCTATTTTTTTTTTTAATTTTCTGTTATTACCTTAGTGTATTTTTTCTTTACTTTTTCACTGGTTTATTAGTAATAATCCAAAACAACTGCATTTTTTTTTCTTGCTAGTATAGAATTTTGCACATTTTCCTTCACTAGTCCATCCTTAGTATCTTAAGATTCTAAAATCTTTAGAACCTTCTCCTGCTAGTTCATCCTTAATATCTTAAGATACTAAGTCTTTGAGATCTAGAAATTATATTTTCAACATTAATTGACTACTTAATAATGAATAATTTTAGCAGCAATGGTGAGGTGAAACATATTAGTATTATTACTTTTTGTTTTTGAAAATCTCTTGTATTTCTATATTAACAGTAATGTTTATTGAAGCACACATGTATTGCCTTATGAAAAAGGAAACCTGCTTTCCCATTATTTTTAGTATGTTTCTGACAAATGGTTGTTCAATTTAAAGCAGATATTTTTTCAGCAATTGAGATAAGTACATTGATTTTTAACAATGTTTTATTTTGATGTCTTCTGTTAGATTAATTTTTCCCAGTGTGATATCAGCTCAACATTTTAGGGTCAAGTCTTATAAGTTTTCATAAAGAAGGCATTTCATATCTTACATCCTATTTACTAACATCATTGTAGATGCTATCATTCATTTGCTTATTCAACAAAATAACTGAGCAATACTTACTGAAAAGGATGGTGCTGGGCTCTGCAGAGGATCAAAAATATACAGGGGAAGCTGGGATATATCAGTGGGTTAAGCACTTGCTTTGCAGCCCCAGGGTCTGAGGATTAAATCCCAGCTTGTGCAGACCCAAACGTTGAACTGGGGTGTGTCCCCAGTTCAGTTCTTACCAGGGCAAGCTTCCCATGTGGGAGTCCCTCAGTTCGGCCCCCAGCTTGCAGGGCTATGCCTCCCACTCAGGAGGCCCCTGGCCTGGTTTCCACCTTGCACAGCCCCCACCCACCTGTGTGGAATGAAACCATGTCAAAAACTGATGATATACAACTATGGAGATTGCTCTGGGCCCTTCCCCTTCTCTCCGTCTCTCTCTCTCTCTCTGTCAAAACAATTATATATATACACACATATATATATACACATACATACACATACACACATATATACATATATATATATATATATATATATAAAGGGTGTCCCAAAATTCACACAAGAAGTAATTTTAATAGAAAACACAGGTTTATAATTAAAAATTGTAAATT
>PVKE010039509.1:0-14973 GCA_004027555.1 Craseonycteris thonglongyai
CTGCTCTGGGCCCTCCTCCTTCTCTCTGTCTCTCTCTGTCTCTGTTTCTCTCTGTCAAAAATCAATAAAATAAATCTTTAAAAAAGAAATGCATTTTTAGGTGATTTTGTCATTGTGTGAACATCAGAGTTCACTTACTTACACAAACTTACACACACCTAGGCTATATGGTATAGCCAATTGCTCCTAGGCTATTAAAAACAACACTAAATTAAATCAAACACAAGAGAAAATGATGAAATCAAGAGACTTAGTAAATACAAGATATATAAAGACACTGCCAACATAACACACCATATTGTTTTACAACAAAAATTTTTTATAAGTAGAAAGAGTACACTCTAAAATAATAAAAAAGTATAGTACAGTAAATACATAAACCAGTAACATTGCCATTTATTGTCATCAAGCACTATTTGCATCACACAACTGTATCTGATATAATTTTATATGATTGATAGGATAGTAGGTTTGCTTACACCAGCATTACCACAAGCATGTGAGTAATATGTTGCACTACATGTTATGATTACTACAATGTCAGAAAGTGATAGGAATATTTCATCTCCATTGTAAACTTATGACACCACCATCATATATGTAGTCAGTCACTGATTGAAATGTTGTTAATGCAGCAGATGCATATATACATGCATATACATGTATGTACTTGTATATATACAAGGGTTGTCTAGAAAGTATTCTGCCATGGAACAATTCTTGTTACATTGACAATGGCTGGATTTTTTGCAAACAACTCTCGTGTGTATATGTGTGTGTATGAGTATGCATACCTCAGAGATATTGCAGGTTTGGTTCCAATAAAGCTAGTATTACAATAAAGCAACAATCTTTTTGGTAGTGAAAGGTCTTGCCTTTAATTTGTAAAAAAAACAACAGCTGTAAAGCTCAATAAAGTGAAGTTTAATAAAATAAAATATGCCTGTGTGTATATGTGTTTGTATATGCATATATGCATATATATATATATATATATATATATACACACACCATATATATATGTCAGACAGATATATGTATATATGCTATATATATATATATATATATATATATATATATACCATATTTTCCGGCACATAAGACGACCGGGCGTATAAGACGACCCCCTAATTTTACAGTTAAAACATAGGTTTAGGCCTATATTCGCTGTATAAGACTACCCCCCACTTCCGAGGCTGTAGTCTTATACAGCCCGGTCTTATACAGCGAATATAGGCCTAAACCTATGTTTTAACTGTAAAATTAGGGGGTCGTCTTATACATCCGGTCGTCTTATACACCGGAAAATACGGTATGTCAGATAAATATAATACATGTATATATGTATAGTATTTAGAGTAACAGCAATCTTTTATAGTCAATATTCATAAACCTATTATTTATTACCAGAGATTTAGGCTGCATTGAGATTTTAAGTCTTCTTTAGTTTTAAAAGATTCAATAAGTATTACAATGAATAGGTTGAAAAGAGGAGAATGTCAGCCTCCTAGAAGACTTTTTCTTAAGCCTTTTTAAAAGTCTTTTTACAAATCTATTCTTTCAAAATCACATCTCTCACAATGAAAACCAAATTGCAATAGTTTCTGACAGCTCCCTGAAGTTGTTAAGCAACTACGTGAGAAGTGTGATTTTGGAGAGTCAGAGAAGCTTGTATTTGACATAATCTAAATTCTTTAGAGATGCTCTGAGTGGATAGTTGAATTTAACTGACATTTAATATTTGGGGGGAAAGATACTGAGTTTGAGGTAAGTTATTGAAGAATTTAATTCACAACTCTTCTTTGTAATGTGTATATTTCACCCCAAATTGAAACGTGCCTGTAAAAGTTCTAATATGCTAGAGCTGACCAGAAAGTATCCAGCCACGTAACCATTTCATTATATTGATAATGGTTGAATTTTTGTCCAGACAGTCTTCATACACGAATAGGGCACTGAAATGAAAAGCAACAGATCAGCTATGGTTGAGTTCTTTTCAGAGCAATTAAAATACATCCTGAAGAAGCCCACCACAATTGGAGGTGCTCCTATATTGCAAAGGACAATTCACTTGGGCCTGAACTTAACTTAGAGATTTTAAAGATTTATATAGAAATCTTAACCCTTAATCCCTGCTTACTATGCTTCCAAAAGCTCTCATTGATGTGTGTAAGAATGATATGCTTCAAAGAAACACCTAGATTATACGGCAAGAGATAAAAATGGAGCCACCTGTGTATGATGTTATTTAATTTATTATCCAGGGTTGTCATATAATGGATAGCCAAGTTAAACAGGAAGTATACATATTTTTAGAATTTTTTGAGTTATATCTATGGATTCTTAGAGTACTTCTCTTTTATTTACCAAACAGCTTCTCCCTAAGACTATAGTATAAATTTAAACTTTATCCATAAAGCATAATTAGACTGTTTAATTCAAGATATTAATTATAGGACACCTAACATAATCAGTGATGGTAAACTGTAGAAATATACTCTATAAAAATAATATATTATTTTGGAACTTCACAGTTCATGAAGTTATAATGTGGTAAATAATTAGTATGATGAATTTATATTCATCTTTAAGTACAATATAAAATAATTATAAGATTGTTTTAAAAATCTTTGCCCAATCATTTAATCCTAGTAAAATACACTTTTATCCAGCATCAAAGATCCAGTTTTTAAATCTGTGAACTACATTCTAAGCATAAAATCATTGAATTAATTTTATAGTATAAGGATACCAGCTCTCACAAAGAAATGTAAGGTTTTTCTCCTGATGATATATTCTAAGTATACTTCCTTGATGGAAGTCTTGGTGTTTGTATGCAGGTCTCTTCCTATTCTCTATTTAAAAAAAAAAAAAAAAAAAAAAAAAACTACCATGAATCTCTAGACCAAAAAACTGGCTCTTGTTCAAACAGTACAGCCTTGCAGCTATGCACTCTAATTAGTCAAGGTCATTTAAATACATTCTGCATAAAGCACCTAAAGCTCAATGTGCCATTTCATGTATTTATCAAATGACTACTCAATATGCTGCAATGCAGTTACCACCATTCTTCAGCTACCAGAGAATGTTACATGAATTAAAACTGTCCAGGCTGTCATCTGCATAAACAAAATTAGTATACGCCATTATTTTTCATGATAGAGAGCAATGGAATGTGTTCTAAATGGAAATGAATCACCACCAGTATTTTACATAAGCTTAAAATGCTTTATTTTAAACTTTAACAAACCTAATATTAAACGGGTTTCGATTTCACTTTCTCTCTCCAACATATTACCTCCACTCTATTGGTAAAGTAATTTATTTCCTCCTCAGTGGAGAGCCAGGATCTTATTTGCCAGCATATTTATCTTTCCTGCCACTGCACTGTCATTCATCTGCGATCTCCACAGAGAACCAGACCTGTACAGAATTGCAATTAGGATTGATTCAACTAAATCCAGGCCACAGAACTGAGGCTGACAGGGTGACCTCAAGAGAATTTAAGATGCTGGGTTAGAAAACACACACACACACACTTTAGATCCACGATTCATTACGTTCTCCACATGCTTATTAAACAATGGACCAGAACAGACATTTTAAAAACACTTTTCGTAGTACAATGAAAAAGTGATCTGCTTCTCAGTAATTTTAAGAAATTAGAAGAAATTCTGTGGAAACGTCTATGTTGAGGTTTAAGCAGCACTTTGTAAAGAACAGAAACCTAATTTTTAGAGACGATGTGTTTCTTAAGCTTTCTCTTTGATCTATGCAGAAATGAAACAGAATGTAGAGCTGTTCTGTTCTCACACTCTTGTTGTGACAGATTTTCAGCAGGTCCATCATAATCGTCAAAAGAACATCACCTGAGTGTCATTTAAGTGGTTTAATAGAATTTTCTAAATAATTCTTGGGACAGTTTTGTGGTTTCAAAAGGCAGGAGCTGCAAGCACAAGCAATAAAATCAGAGATCCTCTGACCTATCATCTATTACATGTCATATTCATCCTGAGGTCCTGCACTTCACATTAGGAGTCATATATTATAGATGACCTGTCCTCGTCCTTGTCACACAGTAAAAGAGGAAAGTTTGGCATCAGAGAATGAGTCAAACTTACTCTGTAAAGTAAAAAGGAAATTGGAAATGCATAATAACAGTAGCTGAGTAATCTTCTCTAAGTAGATTTTCTTTACGTTTTTCTCTCAGGAGACAGAACGTTGCTTTCCCAAAGGGATAATGTAGGATGGTTAAGAACAATCTGATTTAATCTAATAAAGGAAATGAGAACATCGCAGAAAGCAAAATTCAATAAAGGAAAATCAAACTGAGAAAAGGAGAGGATTATGTAGTTTGGTTAATAGAATAGAAGATGAGGTGTCAAAACTCCCTCATTCTTTTTTCGTACTTAATCAAATCACTTCCAGAAAAAAAAAAAATCTTCCCATCTCCATAATATAGTGAAAGCCTATGAAAAAGTATCATAATGCCCATTAAGATTTTAATATTTTTAAAAGTATAATGCAATTATTTTTTTGAGAGAAGAAATAATGAATACTGTTCTTCTACATAAAGAACAAATTTTTTCTTCATATCAAAATGACAGCTGAAATTTTATACACAATTCTGAGGATCGTCCATAAAAATGCAAGGAGATGGGGAAGCCAGGATGGCTCAGTGGGTTGAGCGCTCACTTTGAAGCCCCATGGACCGAGGATTGAATCCCGGCCCCAGCCCATGCGGACCCATATGCTGAACTAGGGAGTGCCCCCAGTTCAGTTCTCACTGGGGTGAAGACCCCAGCCCTGTTCCTGCCCTGTGCAGCCCTGCCCACCTGTGGAATGAAACTATGTGGAAAAACCAATGATGTGCAACTATAGAGACTGTTCTGGGCCCTCCCCTTTCTCTCTGTCTCTGTCTCTGTATCTCTCTCTCTCTGTCAAAAATAATAAAAAAAAGTTTTTTTAAAGAATGCAAGGAGAAAGTAAGGGTTCATCCAAAGTCACTGAGATGTTCAATGTATGATTACTGAAATTCTAGTTTTCAGGCCATTAAGTACAGTACACACTTTACAACATATATCTTTCATATTCATAACAGTATCATACATATAAATAAATACCTTTGGGAAAATAATGAGCTACATTGTTTATAAGCTATATTGGTATTCATTTTATTTGAAAAACTTGACACCGTTTATCATATTGCTTTTCGTAGTTTATTACCACCAATCAAAAAAAGTGTCTAGTAAATACATTAAAAATTTTGTTAATATAATTGATCTCTTGATATCTGAAGTAGCAGAAAGAAAAGTAAGGTATATAGTATTGATGTATTCAAAGAATTCATAAAAGTAGATGCAGAGGTATTATGCTCTTACTTACAAAAGGAAAGTTCCTGTTTCTGTTTTTAAAAACTATGAACATGCTCTTATGCAGTATGAAGAACTTCCCCTAGAAATGAAATTATAGAGTAGTTACGACACTCAGGCAGTTAAAATAATTAGCAAGAGAAAACAAAAAAAAAGGCTTCATGAAGTGTTTATGACACCACACAATCTAAGTTTGATTTTCAGTTTTGCATCACAGAAGCTATGTTTTATCACCAGGATGTGATTTTTAATATAGGTGAGTCATCTTAACCAAACTCCCCAAACTGATTCACTGGATCATACACCTGAATACTGCAGTTTTTTAAACTGAGAATATGGGATATCTATTTCTAGTTACCAAAATGCATCAATTTGTTTTCTATAACACTATTATCTCAAAACTGAGATATCTGGTAAAAACAAAATTTGAATTATAAAGTAGTTATTCATGTGTGAAGTCAAAGCAAAGGTAGTCTAACAGTTTGCCTGCTATTTGATTTCATCTTGGTAAAGCCTGAAGAATTTTTAATGGTAGTCTTGATCAGATACAGCCATTGACTAAGTGCTTAAAAGGTCTTATATCATTTCCAATATTGTTTACTACTTAACAAAATCTTCTATCATTAAAACACTACCATATAATAAACATATTTTCATTATAGAATATATTTTTATTAACTACACTTCTATTGTGGTTTTTTCACAGGCATACTTTAAGTCCCTTTGAGATTAAAGTAGGAACACTAATCTAATCACAAATATGAATTATTTTATGACCTTTTTATGATTAAGAAGGTTTTTATAGGTGGCTAATCTCACTCACTTTGTGATAAGTGTTTTTATTTTTAGCTCTGATATACTGTTTAAATTGAAGAGTGTTTATCTTATTAAAACCAGTAGACTGCTGTGCACTAGCTGAGGACAAATATTATCTGTATGGACAGAATAGATACAAAACTCCATAAAAATATTCTTATGCATCAGTGATTTTAAAATAGCATCTATTATTTTATTACTGGCTATAAAAGAAATTTTTATTGTATAAGTTTAGATATTTTCAACTGTAGATTACAGAAAAGCCATTTTAAATTGGTTTATATAATAAGAGTATTTATTATTTCTTATAGTAAGAAATGCAGAGCAAGTAACATTTCAGGGCTGGTCTATTCACTGGCTCAATGACATCATCAAGAATTATGTATTTATTATTTCTCAGCTCAACAAATCTTAATATAAATGCTATTCTGATGGTGGCCAGAGAGACGGTAGAGAGGTAGATGATGATGATGAAGATGATAGATAGATAGATAGATAGATAGATAGATAGATAGACAGATGATAGACAAACAGACTTAAAATCTTTTGTACTTATCAATACCCAGCCATGGTAGTCCTTCTGGCTCATAATTTTATAGGAATAAGAATGTCTGGTCCCAGACGCCTCGCTGGCATATTCCTCTCATAACTCATTGCCTCATTCTGTATATAATGTCCATGTGTAATTAATCACCAGCAAGGGCTGAAACCAAAGTAATTGTTTTAGAAAAATTACTGAGTCCCAAATTTTACTATTTAGCAAAATCCCTTAGAGGGATTGTGAAAACACACATCATGGGCTCTCAACAAAAAGTTTCTCACCAGTATGTCTTTGGAGGGTGAGATAATTTACATTTTCTTAAGTTCAAAGGAGATACTCATGCTGTTGATCCTCAAGCCACACTTTGAGAATCGCTGCTTTAGTGCATGCATTGATCATCTGAAAGACTATATATGCATCAGTTCAAAAGACCTCTTATATTATAAAATCAGAAAGCATCTTTTCCATCAGGATAATCAGATTTATTGACTATTATGGTAACATATATGCAAAATTTTCAAGCTAAGTTTTATTTAAAAAATTAAAAACAAATTTCATCCAAGATTGGCATTTATAGAATAATTTTTATTATGAGAGTTTATGGCAATTTACTGAATGTAAATATTGATTAAATACATTGTATTTTGAGCTTATGTGCAGGCTCAAACTAGGCCCTTTGAGACCTAAATAATGTAAAAAGCAAATCAAATATAATTTAAAAGCTGCAAGCATTCTTTTCTAGTTTTCAATAAGAGAAGAATCTGTTGCCGACTAATAGTTTGTTTGGAAAAAACAATCTCAGTGAGCCATGGGAAGCATTCACATTGCAAGTGAGACCAGGAAATGGAGGATAGGGACAAACTGAATAGACTTTGCCTGGGATTCTCCAGAATAGATGCAAATATTCGGGTACTTTCATTACTGACAACGCACCCAGATTGGCACAGTTTGGAACAGAACAGCCACACACAGTGCTTCTCAAACTTTAATGTGCCTAGGCAAGAATTGGAGATCTTATTACAACACAGATTTTGATTTAGAAAGTCTGGAGCAAAGCATGTGATTCTGTGTGTCTAACAATTTCCATATGTCATCAATACTAATGGAACCACAGTTCATTTTGAATAACAAAGTTTTACGATCAATCTTAAACACATGTCGAAATATACCTTGCTACAACTGTCTGCATAAGAACTGACTAAAGAATTCATAAAATAGCAATAAAAAGCTACCCAAAGTTGCTGTAGGAGGGTGTTGAAGAACAAACTTAGGGGAATATAATAGGTATCAGGGAAATCAGTAAGGAGAACATCTGAATAGTCCATGAGAGAGCTGATTAAAGTCTGAACTAATTAACCATGAAGTTGAAGAAGAAGAAACATTTTTAAAGAGATACTTATGATGTATAATAAAAGAAACTGGTAAATATTTATTATATATAAATGTAAAAGTAAGGCAAAATAAGATCTGACCTAGAATAAATGGGCTGATAAACTAGCATTCACTAAGATAAGATACAAAGAGGAGACAAAATTTAGAGGGACATGAGTTTAGTTCCAAATATGTTGAAGATTCAGAGCTTGAAAAGTATGTATGAAGATTCAGAGAAGAAAGAATTATATGGCTGGATCTGGAGGAGGTTGAGATTAAGATTTTGAAAGTGTCAGTCTACATGAAATGAAATAGTTAAAAACACTGGGGCAAGATACTCTAAGGTTTATAAAGTGAGAAAAAAGGAGATGAGTAATTCATAATCAATATTAACACTTAAGCGACCCACTGAGATAAATAATATAACAAAAGAGAATAGAAAGTAATGACCAGAGAAGTGGAGGATGTAGAAATAGAAGGGTGGCAATTATTTTGAAGAGAACAATCAAGAGGACCCAGAGGTCAAATGAGATAAGAACTGATTATAACTCATTGTATTGGGTTAAGAAAGCACCGCTGACCTTGGCAGAAGGAAAAAAATAATAATGTAACTGGGGAAAAAATATAAATTAAGGAAAAAATAATAGTATAATATAAAAAAAATATGGTAGAGATTATATATACAAGGGATTATAACATCTACAAAGAAAAGAAGTATGTGGTAGAGACCTAATAGATGAACTCAAGTGATATATTTAACCTACTTCAAATTCCCAGGGCAAGGAATTTTTATTAGCAAGGAATTTTGCTAACAGATCCACAAAATCAGAGCATTTATATTTATGCCTGAAAGTATGCCAAGTAAAAAAAAAAAAATAGAGTTGCTTAGACTAATTTTAAGTCCATTGAGTTAAGATGTTTCATGAATAAAATCTGAAACAGTCAGCAAAAGCAGGGGACACAATGCTATGATTAAAAAGATAATTGAAATAGAAACAGTCTTAGGAAAAGGCGAAGATTTGGAGGGGTTTCAGACATGAGAGGCAAAGAGAATGAGAGAGACAGAAAAAAAACAATTGTAGAAATTAAACAATAAGGCAAAGTGCCTGCTGAAATGATTTGATTTGGAGGTAGAGAAGGGTTTTAACGGATGTAAGGACAGCCGAAGACTAGCCAAAAAGGTGATTTAAGAACTCTACCAACTGTCTTATGTGGTTAGGAAATGTTCAGAATACTTACAGTGTAATGCCATTCTGTAATCAGGAGCGGGAGGGACAAGCCAGAACATATTCATGACAATCATCCAAGAACAAGAAAACATCGAAAACCCAGATGTAAAACTGACAAAGGAAAATCTGGACTTTTAAGTTTGTCTCAGTAAAAATACAGTTAAGTAGAAGTGTAAGAAGAGAAGACTAAGAGGAAGGGAAAGCAATAAAACGAAACTTTATTCATAGATACTAACGTTTGTATTTGGAGACTAGAGAAGTGGAAAACTGAAACTGTTTGAATAACCCAGGTACAAGTGCAGGTCTGCTTCAGAAAGTAAAAATTATAATTGTATGCCATGCTTCTAAAGAACAGCTTTAGTTAAGGGGAATGAAGAAACACCTAGAAAATTTAAGAACAGCAGACAACTATAATTTCCCCTTAATTTTTTCAAAACCAACAAAAGAAATGAAGGAGAAAAAATAGGGCAATAGAAACAAAAGAGTTAAAGAAAAGACCCATTAATGCACATACAGACTCACTCACACAAATTATGTAGGTTATAAACCAAAACAGGAGCACGTAAAGTAGGTTGAATACAAGGAAGGATGAGGAAACTGTCTACATAATTAAAGGAAGAACTGGAGAAATAGAAAGTTGTGGTGAATTTAAGTCGATTGTTTTCATAACCCACTGTGATGTGATTGAACACATGGGTAAATTCATTTTGCTTGTACAGTTTCAAGTTTAAGAAGAACTGTAAATGAGTTACCTAAAAATGGCATTTTTATTTTTAAAAACATACTGTTCAGAATCAAAGGAGATAATGCAAGTAAATGTGGTTTTGATGAAGTTAAGTGTTCTATGTGGAAGATATTATTATCTCTATCTTGTGATTCCAGTACTGTTTTTCAGTCTTTATACCCTTGTTCATATCTAAGCAATTTGAAACCATTCTATGGCTAAGATGCCACTAACTTGTATCTAAGGCTCTATTAAGTTCTAATTGTATTTCATCAGTATGCACATTCTGTCAACTCGTTTGCAATGCTACCAAAAAAAATCCGTCAATCAATTTTTCTACCTTCACTTGTTTTTGATTAAAAGAAAACTACTTTTCCATATGCTGTTTTGTAATAACGTGCTGATTTTTTGAATATTTGTATTCATTTTCCAACAAGAACAGAGAGAGAGAAAGCGAGAGAGATGAGCTATACACCAAAGGCTCTATTTTAGTGAGTTTACAAATATAAGTAAAGGTCCCTGTATTCCTGAATGTGGCAGATTTCATTTGATCTCTGAAGGTAAAAATCTAAATCAAGTAAGTCAATATGCTTCATTCTAGAATTCTGCTATAACTATTCCTAATAAAACACACTCTGTCTCCCTGTTCATGTTAAAAGTAAAGAACTGTGCAAATGATGAAATAAAATAAAAATTATTATATAATAATAAAATTACTTCACAGAAATATAAGAAAATTAGAGAGTGCTGTATACTGCTACATTTCCCTTTTCCTTAAAAATTAATTTAGAAAATTTCCCAATAATGTAAAAAATATTTATTTTCTATAATCAAAAAAATACTATGTTTGAACTATATAAAATTGCTAGTACTTGACCACATTTTGGTCTACAAAGTATCAATTTCTTAGGGTTAAAACTATATTAAATATCTCCGATTACTTAGCATTTTGAAAATAATCTTTTTTTTTAGATTTATTTTATTGATTTTGACAAACAGTCAGAGAGACAGAGAGAAGGGGGAGGGCCCAGAGCAGTCTCCATAGTAGTACATTATCAGTCTTTGACAGTTTCATTCCACAGGTGGGCGTGGGACTGCACAGGGTGGGAACCTGGCAGAGGGCCTCCCACATGGGAAGCCCACCTCAGTTCTGCAGATGGGTTCACATGGGCCTGGGCTGGGACTCAATCCTTAAATCCCAGGGCTGCAATGTGAGCACTCAAGGCACTGAGATTATGATAAAAATAATCTGATCATATTAGATAAATTCAAGATACTTCTGAAATTTTAATATTTAAGTATTTTATATTTTTATACTTTACTTGCCTGGTAATGCATTGAAAGTTTTACAACTGGCTTTTGAGAAACAAATGCTCACTCTTTCTGGTTTTAGAAAATTAACAGTATTTTAAGACTCTGTTAGACTTTCTAGGCACCAAGTTTGTATTTCTACAATCACAAGAACATCTACTTGGAGAACAGACTTGACTTTTTAAAATATTTGCTTTTAAATTATGACAGTCTCACTTTCTGGTTATGTCTCATTTATATTATTTTCATTGGAAATAAATTCATCCAAGAGCCAATTAAAGTTATGCATTCCAGGTTATTTTCTGATGTATTTACCATACTGCTTCAAAGTATATTTTTAATTTAAAATTTTTTCAGTTATAGTTAATATTTATATTATTTTGTATTAGTTTCAGATGGACAGCACTGTGGTTAAACTTTATATAATGTTTGCAGTGATCCCCCTTAGTTTAGTACCCACCTGGCACCATACATAGTTGTTACAACATTATTAACAGTCATCTCTATGCTGTAATATTTTTTAAAGATTTATTTTATTGTTTTTGACAGAGACAGAGAGAGACAGAGAGAAGGCGGGGGGGGGGGCGGCAGAGCAATCTCCATAGTTGTATGTCATCAGTTTTCAACGTGGTTTCATTCCATACAGGTGGGTGGGGGCAACGCAGGGAGGGAATCAGGCCAGGGAACTCCCCCATGGGAGGCATGCATGCCCCCTTGAGCCAGGGGCAAAACAAGGGAGTGAGAACTGAACTGGGGGCCTCCCGCATGGAAAGCACACCCCAGTTCATATGGGTCTGCACCGGCCAAGGCCAGGATTTGGTCCTTGGTCCCTGTGGCTGCAAAGTGAGCGCTCAACTGGCTGAGCCATCCGGGCTTCCCGTCTATGTTGTAATTTATATATCCTTGTGACATTTTTATAACTACAAATTTGTATTTCTTAACCCCTTTACCTTCTTACGCAGTTCCTTCACCTTCTAGAACCACCAGTTTGTTCTATCTATTAATTTGTGAAACATTAATTTTTAAATGTGATAAAAATTATTTTTTTTAAATAACCACCCAATATATTATATTTATATAGCATTTATTTTCCAATGGGTTTGGAATTGTTTATATTAAATATTTTTCTTATTGTTGTTCCTCCATATGACAAGGTAGACATATTTAAACTTTATATGAAAGACTCAGCATATAAAGAAGTAAGCCTCAACAGGTATAAAATTGGAACATAAAACCTCTGCTTTCTTTATCAACAGAACCAATTTGTTAAATTTTGTGTACAACTTAAAAAGTCACTCATGTATGAAAATAACACCATCATCTTAAAATTAGGAAACCTCACAAAGGACTGTACTCTGTAAAAACGTTGAAATTTTTCAGGTTATTTGCAGATGAATGAAAAATAAACACATTCAATGATCATGTATTACTTTTCTAACAAATGATTTCTTGGGGGTTTTGTTTGTTTGTTTGTTTGTTTGTTTGTTTGTTTATGGGGCAAAGTGTTGCCAGGAACCAGCCTGGGTGAACGAAGTCCCTGAGTTCAAGCAGTGGGAATTAAAGACAGACAAAATTATCTGCCGACTATCCTCAATAGGAGCAGCCCCGAATAGCTTTATTCAGTCACTTATAAAGCCAAGGTTTACATCATTACAAGGAGCAAGGAAATACAAAAAAAGGAGTTTTTCAACTACAGAAAAAACTACTCATTAACTGAAGAACAGCGCAGGCTGTTTGTTATCAGGAACATGCAGACCCTCTCCCATGCATTCCTTTCATCCCACAGCCTGTGATCTAACACCTGGTGCCAGCGGTCTGACCTTCATGCGAAGCTGCATGTATACATTTTTCTATATTTAATCACCCAACTACCCCCCAAGGGAGATGAAAGGGGGGACCAAGGCCCTGCCATCAAGGCCCCCTAAAACCTCTCCATTCAGGCACACGACCGGCTCCCAACAGAAGGGCACTACCTCAATTTGATAAACATCATCTGTATAAACCCATAGCTAACACCATAGTAATGATGAAAGACTGAATACATTTTTTCTAAAATAGGGAACAAGGAAAGGATGTCTGCTCTCATTATTCTGAACACTGGAAGTTCAGTGAGTTCAATAACACAAGGGGGAAAAACGGGATACAGAGTGAAAATAAAAAAAAATACAACTTATCTATTTGAAGATGACATGAATGTCTACATAGAAAATCCCGAAGAATTTTCAAAAAGAAAAAAAAAGAAACTCTTAAACCTAACAAATGAGTTTAACAATGTCATAAGATCAACACAGAAAAATCAATTGCATTTCTGTATACTAACAATAAACATGTAGAAACTGAAATTAAAAAAAAATACTATTTACAATTACTCCAAAAAAATTAAATACTGGGAAGCTAGGATGGCTCAGCAGGTTAAGTGCTCGATTTGCAGCCCTGGGGACCAAGGATCAAATCCCTGAACTGGGGTATGCTTCTCATGTAGGAGGCCCCCAGTTTGGTTCTCATGAGAGAAAACTTTCCATGTGGAAGACCTACAGTTTTCCCCAGGCTGGAGGGGGCATGCCTCCCATGTGAGAGGCCCCCAGCCTGGTTCTCATCCTGCGTGGCCCCCACCCACCTGTGTGGAACAAAATTGTATAAAAAATTGATGATGTACAACTATGGAGACTGCTCTGGGCCCACCCACTTCTCTCTCTCTCTCTCTCTCTGTCTCTGTCAAAAACAATAAAATAAATCTTTCAAAAAAATAAATACTGAGGTTTATACTTAAAATATGTATAGAATTTGTAATTTCAAAATTATAAAATTCTGATAAAAGAAATTTTAAAATACCTAAATAAATAGAGAAATATCTTATAGTCATTGATTGAAAAACTCAAGAGTTTTACCACAAATTGATCTACAGGTTTAATGAAATTTCTGCCAAAATTCAAGCAAAGATTTTTTGTAGACATAGACAAGTTTACCCTAAAATCTATATGGAAGGTACGTACCATAGACTAAAATAATCTTGAAAAAGAAGAAGAAATCATTCTACTTGATATTAAGGTTTACTATATAAATTTTTAAAAAATGGTATGATACTGATGGAAGGCTAGACACATAGATCAATAAGAAGAATAGAGCATAGGAAAAGACCCACAGAGATATACCCAATTGATTTCTGATAAAGATATAAAAGCAATTTGATGGAGGAAAGATAGCGTTTTTAGGAAGTGGTGATAGAAAAATTAAAAACCCATTGACAAAAATGTAACCTTTGATCTCCACTTCATACTTTATATAAAAATTAAATTAAAATTATAGAATTAGAGGGAGCCGGGATGGCTTAGTGGGTTAGGCGCTCACTTTGCAGCACCGGGGAGCATTGATCGAATCCCGGCCCCGGCCCCGGCCCGAGCGGAACCATATGCTGAACTGGGAGCTCCCCCAGTTCAGTTCTCTCTCTGTCTCTGTCTCTGTCTCTGTATCTCTCTCTCTCTGTCAATAAATAAATAAATAAATAAATAAATATAAATTATAGAATTAAATGTAAAAAATTTTTTTAAATACAGGGTAAATTTTGGGGATCTAGGTCTAGTCATGGAATTTTGAGGCTTGATCCAAACA
>PVKE010039510.1:0-14987 GCA_004027555.1 Craseonycteris thonglongyai
AGCGATCGACGATCGACCAAAATTGGCCTTGCGATCCAGTCGACCGCAATCGATTTGTTGGCCACCCCTGATGTAGAAGACAGTTAACAGTTGAAAACTCTAAACACTTTGATTAGTATTTTTTAGTTACAATTGATATTCAGTATTATCTTATATTAGTTTTAGATGTATAGCATAGTGGTTAGACATTTATATACATTATTCAGTGAGTGCCCTGATAGTCTAGTATGCATTTGGTACTATATATTGAATTGTGTATTTTGGTTGTCTTTCTTTCTTCTTTTTTTTCTGTTTTCTTTTTTTTCTCAAATCAGTGATTATGAACAAATAATAAAAGAAGATCTAGAAGCAGCATATTTTCTTAAATGGTAATTTTTCTTCTTCATTTTTTTGATTTGTTTGAGAGTCTGTAGTAGAATACAATTTGAGAGCTTATGGAGAAATTGTAACTATAGTTAATGTACTTTTTTTTCAATTCAAGCATGTAAAGAGATACTAGTATACAGCTATTTTAAGAAAGAAAGAAAAACAAATAGAAAAGCAAAGAAAGAAAGTTCAGTTGCATGTAGAATTTAAGTAAAAGTACTAAATCCAATTAGAAAGAATATTAAAACACACACACAGGAAAAAATATATAAAAGAAAGCATTACTCTCCTTAAATGCAATCACAGCTGTGCAATGCTGAGACAATAATGCATTCTGTATTAGAGAGATTGCAGAGGAAAAGATACTTTTATTTTGGATGCAATTTAGATTTTGGTACCATCTTCCATCTTCTGAGGTCACTTGCTTTTTTGTTCATTTTTTTATTCATTACAACGTAGAGATGGGACTCATACTGCATTCAATGCAGATTCAGTATATCATTATAAGTGAGGTAATGAAGTTCTTTTTTTTTAATTCTTTGTACAGCATATTGAGAGGCTTTTTATTTCAGGGCTTAACATATTTAGCGAGCAGGTGGCTTACTGCTAGCTACAACTTACCATTCATCAGCTATAAAGAGAAAAGAACTAGAAAGAGTTCAATGTCGACTACTCTTAAATTGGTAGATGTGCAAGTACATTAGTAAAGTCTACAGTTTGTTAAATAAAAGAGTATGTGAAACATGAAGGAGCAGATATTGTTCAGATATAAGCCAGTATTTGACTTTTTGGATTATAACTTTACTTTTATTGATGATTAGTAGAATTTGGGTTATTTTCTTTTTTAATATATATTTATTTATTTATTTTTGACAGAGAGAGAGAGAGAGAGAGAGAGAGAGAGAGAGAGAGAGAGAGAGAGAGAGAGATACAGATACAGATACAGAGAGAGAACTGAACTGGGGGAGCTCCCAGTTCAGCATATGGTTCCGCACGTGCCGGGGCCGGGATTTGATCCTCGATCCCCGGCGCTGCAAAATGAGCGCTTAACCCACTGAGCCATCCCATCTTCCCCTTTTTAAATCTTTTTTTTTTTTTTTAACTGAACTGGGGGTTTCACAGCATTTGGAAAGCACACCCGTTCAGCATGTGGGTCCACCTGGGCTGGAGCCGGGATTCGATCCTCGGTCCTCGGGGTTTCAAAGTGAGCACTTAACCCGCTGAGCCATCCCGGCTTTCGAATTTGGGTTATTTTTCTAACTGCAAATGCACCTCTAGATTTGCTTTCCGTCTAAGATATTGTATGATTATTATCATCATTATTACTTGTTTTTTTTTTAAATCAGCTTTAGTAGGAATAGGCCTTTGATGTCCTTCATTTGAATTTTCTTAGAAAAACTAGCTCTAGAAATATTTTTATTCTTAAGATTTCATTGGTAATTTTCTCCTTATTGTTGTTATATTAATAGAAAACTAATTTATGAAATTGCTTTATGGTGCGTGGAATGGTTAATGATAACACATTTTTGAAGACCAGTAACTAACAGGAACAACATTTTATGTTCCCTTATAATGATCAATTGAAATAAGACTTATACATGTCAAAGATGAGACTATGCCACCCGAAGAGAGTTCACAGATACTTGTTAGAGTCTCAATAGAGTTGACACTGGACCCATAGAGGATGGCATCTTCATTATGAAAACATAGACTCAGATTCCTGAACTTCATGTTACATTCTCTTTTTTGTTATATTGAGAAACCATGTTCAAGAAATGGGGGGAAACTGTCTTAAAATAACATCATAATTAAACTGTTTATTAGGGATTTATTTTCCTGGCAGGTTAGAGTTACTTACTTTTTGTACAATGGGCCACCCCAAAGAAAAGAAACTATCTTAAGAATTATGGGGGTAAGCCAGGATGGCTCAGTGAGTTAAGCACTTGCTT
This sequence comes from Craseonycteris thonglongyai, assembly GCA_004027555.1. Classification (NCBI taxonomy): domain Eukaryota; kingdom Metazoa; phylum Chordata; class Mammalia; order Chiroptera; family Craseonycteridae; genus Craseonycteris; species Craseonycteris thonglongyai. Next base: position 2,316 of record PVKE010039510.1, read on the forward strand.
TGCAGCCCCTGGTTCTGAGGATTGAGTCCTGGCCCTGGCCTATGTAGACCCATATGCTGAACTAGGATATGCTTTGTATGTGGGAGGCCCCCACTTAGGGCCCCAGCTCAAAGGGGTATGCCTCCCATTCGGGAGTCCCCCTGCCCACCTGTGTGGAATGAAACCATGTCAAAAACTGATGACGGTACAACTATGGAGACTGCTCTGGGCCTTCCCCCTTCTCTCTATCTCTCTGTCTCTTTCTCTGTCAAACACAATAAAATAAATCTTTAAAAATATGTATGACAAATACTTCAGGGTGGGAAGAAGAAAATTCTATTCTCAGCTTTGAGCTAGCATTAAATTACACTGGTAATACCTTTGGGTCTCAGATTTCACATCATTGTAAAAGAATTGAAGAATGGGCTACAGTCTCTTCCAGCTCTAACATTATCTTGCCCTACAAACACAGATATTGTTATTCTCTACCGAATCATCAGTACTATACATTATTTTGTAAAAGTCCATCAAGAAATCATTTAATCAGCCTCTGCTATTATCTAGAAAATTATAATTCACCCTGATCTGTGACTGCATTTTTAAAATCAGACTGCTAATAAATCAATTGTTTTTCATTCTATTTTTCAAATCTTTGAGGCAGACAGTTATCAGTATTGGAATTTAGCTACAAAATCTTTTCTGTTTCAAATGTTTAATGAAATAAAAGTTCTTTTACCAGTTTTGGGTTTTTTTTTACATTAAAGGAAGTCATACTGAAATTACATCTTATAGTATATACTCTCACTTTGAGAAGTTTCTTTACATATTCTTTAATAAATACAGAAATCTTGAAATCTGTGAATCTCAAGTGATTAGTAGTTTTTCTGTAGATCATGCATTTTCAGTGGAAATATATCGTCTCCCAAAGGAGTAAAAATTGTTTTTTGGAGGGGAAGATGAAAAAATTTTAACTATTACAATAATTTCAGACCTTCCAATGAGTCTTTGCACATCAACAGATATATCAGTGGCTTTAAATTTTTATGGGGAGGGATTAAGAAAAAATGTTTAAAACAGTTTCTGAAGGGGCAATAATAAGTAAAAGATCAAATCACTGAAAAGTCAAAGCAATTTAAATGTATATATTTTTAAACTCTCAAAATGCATCTGGGTTAGAAAGCAAAGTGCCAAGTCTCTTCCCAAAGCAAATTAAACTGGCTGAATTTTAAACCTTTCAAAGATTAGACTTGTAATGAGCATGCAGACAGATTTTTAAATATGGTAAGTCCTTCAAGGACCCAGCTAGTCTAACATTCTCCATGAGCTTAATTGAAACTGATGATGGCTGGCATCTCATAATAGATTTTAGTTTAAACAGTTTTTTATTTTGAGCTCTAAAAACAGTTTTGGTCCTATATATTTCTAAAATTCACAATAAAATTCCTTTATAATTCAATAAAGACCGGATTCTAAAATGTTAAATTTCTAAAAATATGTCCAACTGCCTCCTTGTAAACCACAAACATGAACTAAACTGAAGTGCAGGCCACACTAGTTAGGATGGTTCCTCTCCACTTTGTGTTGGTGTGGACTAGTGAGCTCCTGGGAGTGTTTCTTTCTGACAGGCTAAATCTTTGAGAAGATCTTTTTAAGTAATACCTAGGGGAAAGTACCAATTGCCATCCTGAGAACTGATTTCATTTTGTAAGTATCTACAAGAAAATTAAGAATTTTCCTATAAGTAAACACTGGCTTCTGAGTTTCATACTCGTCAGTGACAAGGAAGAGGCACACACCTTTGGTATAATATTTGGTTCTCCTGAAAATGTAAATGTGTGGTACATGATGATCAAATAGTTTCATAAAGCAGCAGTTCACTTTTGTCATTTAAAATTTTTGCTAATATCAGTGGTAATCTGCTATACTCTTTAAGAGATGCAGAATGCAAATTATAGTATCAGTTATACTCACAAAGTATAAATCATAACTGTGAAATGCTTTCAATGCAGTAGATCTGTTAAGTTTTGAACATATAAAAATTTTTTTTTGCCAGTATTATCATTTCATCTACAATAGTCATGTAAAAATAAAAGGAAAGAAAATATGTTTTATATTTATGTGGCATGAATTACACTAAGAGATAATCAAGAAATGTAGGCATTGAGTCACAAAACAGTAAGTGCAGGAAAGAGCAAATCAAATCAGGAAAAAAAGGTGAAAATACCATTGCAGCTTATCTTTCCAACTCTAAGCATTAAGATGTATTTTAATACTCATATTTCTAATTTAAGTGAAGATAAATATAGTCTTAATTCAAACCTTGAAAAAAGAGGAACCAGTTTAGTTTGTGTTCATGACTAGAAAAAGAGTGGTATGTAGTAGAATAAAGAAAAATAAATATGAATAAGATAAACTCTGATAAGAACATAGGCTATTTTCTGTCACAGTTCTTAAAATTGGATTTAAATTAATGTAAGGTCAGAACAAGAAACCACATGAGAATCTTGATTATTTAGAATCTCCACAGAAATAAAAATTGTGTACAGTAGCAAGAAACAGGTAACAACCAGTATTACAAATAAATAATTTTATAAAAATATTGTAAATAGTATTTTACATAAATCAACTAAAATTAGATGGAATGGCCTTTTAATTTCTTTTCTTTTTCTTTCTTTTTTTTTTTTTTGACAGCGACAGAGAGAGAACTGAACTGGGGGAACTCCCCAGTTCAGCATATGGGTCCGCACGGGCCGGGGCCATGATTCGATCCTCGGTCCCCGGCACTACAAAGTGAGCGCTTAACCCACTGAGCCATCCCGGCTTCCCCCTTTTTAATATCTTAACTAATAGTCATGATTAAAAAATCAAAATAGTGATTAAAAATACAGATAATTCCCTAACAATTTGCTATGAAATCCTCAGCAACTCAATAGCATAACACAAGTTACAGCAATTTTAGTTCAGAAGTTAACATGAGGCACATTAAGAGTACCAGACTAGAGTCATTGGGCATAGGTATGCTTAACTAACAGAGTGACATCTCTGCAGATGTTTTGTTTTATTTTTTATTTTTTAAGGCGGTAAGAAGACTACATGCCTGTTTTTGAAATTTTTAGATCATGGACAGCTTTGAAAAAAATGATAAAAGCTCTGTAATGGCTCCAAATAATCCACAGGTTCCAAAATATTTTTATTTCTAGAAGATTCTGTGTGTCCTTGAAGGCACTTTATGGAACCCTCAGAACTCGATTTCAGGAACTCAAAACTCAAGAACCTTGAACTGGGATTACTTCAAAGGTTCTGTTCATCTCTGATATTTATGGTGTGTGTTTCTAAACCAAATTCATTCAAAGTACCATGGCTTATCTGAACTCATATTTTGATTTTTAATGATTTTATTGATTGTTGGCAGAGAGAAACAGAGACAGAGAGAAGAGGGAGGGCCCAGAGCAGTCTCCATAGTTGACATTAGTTTTTCCATATAGTTTCACTGCACAGGCAGGCACAGGGCTGCACTGGGCAGGAACTGGGCCGGGAGCCTCCCACATAGGCCTCGGCAAGAACTTCAGCATGTGGGTCCGCGTGGGCCGGGGCCGGGATTCAATCCTCGGTCCCTGGGGCTTCAAAGCGAGCGTTTAATCCGCTGAGCCATCCCAGCTTCCTCTGAACTCATATTTTGAATCAAAACTCAAATGGAATCTTTTTTACTTAATTACATTTATGGAATACCAATTGGTCCAACCTTATTCAAAGATATGTCGTCCAATGCAATTTAAGGGGAAACTTATATACTCATATATATGTATAACAACCTCCGCAGCAGGATTTTTCAGAGATAAGAGAAAACATATAATAATACATATGTACATGCATGTATGTGTAAGTAAATATACATGTGTGTCTATAAATACACACGAATAAATATATACATACATGTGAACACATGCTCTGTGTATGGGTATATTCTGACAAAGTACTGGCATATAGAGATTCCCTAAACAAGATAACTTCTGTTGTTTTTAGCAAGATCTTGCTAGTATAAAGCACCTAGTACATCATAAAAAAGGAGCTTCCTCTGGATGACTACATTATCAAAAATGCCTGTTCCTTCTGGCTAATACAAGCCAGTTCTAAGGCTCAGGACTGGATTTCAGCCATCACTCATGCCTTGAGGTGGACATCACAAATGGCTCTGCTAGCTATTAAGCTGTTCTCAGTCCTGCTATGCCCTACACCAGTAATTCACAAAGTATGGTCCCCAAGCCATCAGCAGCATTGCTTTAAAACTTGTTGAAATACACGTTCTCAGACTTCACTCCTGCCTTATTGAATCAGAAACTCTTGGACAGAGTCCATAAATCTAGTGTTTCACCAGCCTTCCAATGATTCAGGCACTTGCTAAAGTTGAGAACCACTGACCTACACCACATCCCCTTCCCATTCCACCAAGTAATAAGAATCTAGTGAGAGCAGATTCTTTCCTCTTCCTCTTCCTGTTACTTTCCTCCCTGTACTTCTCAGCCAAAGGGAATTCACCATCACATGCTGAAGAGATGTTAGGATATTCATGCATTATAAACAACAAAAGGTATCCTCAGCCGATGTTACATAGTTTATGTCTTCTAAGGGTTACATCTACTGACTGCATCAGAATAATGATACCAGGTTGTACTTTTATAGAGTTCACTCTGATAGCCTCCTTTCCCTGTGATCTCTATTTGCTTCTGCTTGCGCCCTCCTCTAATAAAGCTATATCTGTCAACAGGTCACATGAGGCATTTGGGTGGGACCATTTTTCCAAGTTAATGTCAAAGCTCCTCTTCCTGGTATGGTGTCCTGTGAGTTGTATATGCAATTAGGTTGATACCATGAAGACATACGAGAGGTGTGATCACCTGGACAATGACTCTTAAGTCTTAGAAGTGGGAATTTCTTTCATAATGCTGAGTGGAAAAGTGTTGCCTTAATTACTGACTCACCTACCTTCATCTATAGCGAGCTGACTCTAAAGATTGCTGGGTTTCTATTTTCATTATTGAGGTTCACTCTTAATCCAGAACTCTTCTATCTCATCTCTTACTTGTTATAAGGAATAGAGAATAATAAGAGGCTGTGAATTTCAATAATACAAAATGAAATAGACTGAAACAGGGAGTGCTGAATATTTCCTAAAACTCTTCTGCTAGTCAGCTGAAAGAAATATGAAGCTTGTCTCCTCAACATCAGAATATTACAACAGCAGAATTTCATGAGAACTCATTTATGAAATAGTTTGTGTAATAAAAAGGGATAGTTCATAAAATAAAAATAGAAATGGATGTAGATAAATGCCTCCAATAGGGAAATAATGAAAAAATGTCTTACTCTTTTATTTTAAGTGTACGCAATATATCTGCTTTTGTTTGTTTTTAGTAAAGGTTTTTTTGAGTTGTTGATTTTTAAGTTTACTTGTTCTTTTCATATGTGTTTGAATATTGATTTTGGCTTTACCAATTCTCTTTTCTGCTTTATACTAAAATAACATTTTAAAACCCAGGCAATACAATCATATAAGCTACAAATCTACAGGCTCAGTGTTGTCCATTTGTAATTTTGTCTAACATTCTAGAAATTAATGATTTTTTTTGCTATAATCAGTAAACTTTTGTTTGAAAGTATTTGAAGACTTGTCATTTACAGAATGTAAAAAAAGGAAACTTAATTCTTAGTTTAAACACATTTTCTATTTTACTGTGTACCTGTCCCCTTCAGGTTGTTCTTTAGTTCCTCAGAGAACCAACTTGGATGCCTCATTGGGTATGGCCTTCAAGTCCAACCCTTGCTTTGCCCACTATCTGAAGCTACAATTTACTTGTTCTATGTGTATTTATTCACAAATCTTATTTCTGGCTACTATAATAAACTAATTTAAGCTAAGATAGTGGTATAAATGTGTCAGTTTTCCCAAGATGATAGAGAAATCTGGTAGATTAAAGCATTAAGTCTGCTCAAGATTAGAATAAAAGTAAACACAGGCAGGTGTACTAGGCACCTCCGAGTAAGTTTCAAGCAGTGTGTCTTATCATAACTTGGGAATTGAAGGAGTCGATGCTAATTTATTTAAAAAAATAAATCATCAGGAAAAAAATTGATATGCCTTCCCATTAACAAACAGCATTATTGATAAATGTGCCCAGAGGTTCTAAATTTCTCACTCAGGTTCCATATTTATTTATATGCTCTGCTTCCAATGTTTCTGTTCACTCAGGGTCTCTACTCTAGTTGCTGATAGTCTTCTTATTTATCAAGGCCCCTCTGATGCATGAAAACTGTAATATCATGCAAGAAGATGAGATTCCAATCTCATTAGTATGGCCTTTATCTGATTATGGAGACTTAGACATTTTGGTCCAAAATAATTCTCCTAGAAATCTTTTGAACTATGTAAATTAAATATTCCCACTCAAAATTCCACCAGTATATTTATTAAGAACTTTAATACACTAATATTCCCATATGACATGGCCTTTGAACAAGGGATTTCAAAGGAATAACAAATATAAGAATTGGAGACCGTGTGGCAAGTTCGTGAGGAGTATCTATTTGAATAGTTGGATTGATTATTTCCCAACATTGAAAACAGTAATTGTTAGAAATTTATTATACCTTTATATAAGAGAGAGAGCAGTATCCTCATATATCAGAGATCATATTCTTCTCATCTTTATGTTTCTATTTAGATGCCAGTGAGTTATTACTTTTATGAGGTAATGCCTTTATGGTACTTGGAGTCATAAGACTAAAAGAGCTCTGAGAATATTTGTTCCAAGACTATTAAGTCCCAGAAAGTGTACTTGCCCAAGGTTACAGAGGAAATTAAAACTGTGCCAACATAGAACCTCTATGTCCAGTTCTCTCTTCTTTACACTGTGACACCTTTCATATTTTATTGTACAGATATGAAAACTCAAAAGATTTTGTTTTCCTGTCTTCCAAGTGTTACTCAGAGTGATGGCAACGTCAGCTAATACACTGGAAATTTCCTCAAGTAGCATGACAACCATACATGTGGCATTATACATCATTTAAATTGAGAGTAAAGTATGACTAATGCAGTTTGTATCAAAATTAATTTTGTCATGAATGACTCTGTATGAGTCATAGAAGCCACAACAGTGTATTTAGAATAATAAGACAAGGAATAATGGCATCCTAAGATTTACAATTTATTTTTTTACTGTTTTTGACAGAGAGAGAGAGAGAGATACAGAGACAGAGACAGAGAGAAGGAGGAGGGCCCAGAACAGTCTCCATAGTTATACATCATTCATTTTTCCACATAGTTTAATTCCACAGGCAGGAGTGGGGCTGCACAGGGCAGGAACTGGGCCGGGGTCTTCACCCTGGTGAGAACTGAACTGGGGGCATTCCCCAGTTCAGCATGTGGGTCCACACGGGCCAGGGCCAGGATTCGATCCTCGGTCCCTGGGGCTGCAAAGTGAGCGCTTAACCCACTGAGCCATCCCAGCTTCCCCAGCATCCTAAGATTTAATGAGGTAATTTAGTTTAAATGTACTTTGTTAGTTTGTGTCAATCTCCTGCCCAGTGCAAGCGGCATATTTTTTAAACAACCTTGTGCAATGGGGCTGTAAATTACTATAGTTAAATTAAGCCATAACCTTATTCAGGCTATATGAGGTATTTGTACTTTGTTTCTGTAATCATATTATCTGCTCAGAATAGAAACCACAGTGGAAAAAAAAAAAATCAAACAGCACAATTAATCATATCATTTGTAAGTTTTCAAATGGAAAATAAGGGTACTTGGGATTGTCTACCCATTTACCATGCATGCATATCACAAACCTTTTCATTTCAGGAATTATTATTTAATATATCTTTAACTGGTTGAAAGCAAAGCAGAATGTAGGATAGAAAGTATGCCTTACATAAACATATCTACCTGCCTTTAGGTTTGTTTCCTATCTCATTTTAACATGATAGGATGATGGAAAGATATTACTAATTTGATTTCAGGGATTGGTAGAAATTTTGATAGAGACAACCAGGAATCCTGGAAACAATATAATATAATTAGTTTTGGGGGGTTATTATTCTATTACGGTCTTCATAAAATTTTTGTTGTGCTGGGACGATTTTGTGTGAATTATTTTAATGGGTATGTACCAGTTTCCCCTAAGCATGGTTAACTAAAATTAGAAGGAGGTGCTTGTTAATAAAATGGGAAGAAGAGTTAATCTTTTGCTCCTCTCTATTCCTTCAAGCATTTGTAATATCTGAAAGCACTTGTGATATATTGTAACCAATATTGTTTTCAGGCCTGACTTCCCTCTAGACAGTAATTTCTTTGAAATTATGACTATGGTTTATTTCAGTCTGTACCAAGTGCCTAGCCTAGTACATGTTACAAAATAAGTGTTCAATAAACGTTTACTGAGAGAATAAAAAATTAATGAAGGAAATGAAATGTGTTTTGTTCACATATTATGGTTTTCAAATCCTGAACTTAATATTTTTCACTTTTAAATTCCCTGAAAACTTCCTGGCATTGGTTGAAGCTTTCACAATCATTTTTGTGTTAAAATTTGGGCCTCAAATGATTTGAGTTCATCACTGTTGCCTTGTCTACCCCTTTCATAGCCCCAAAGTATTGGGGGAGGGGAGAAATGTGGATGAAGAAGTCCCCAAACATATTTATGTTTCTTTATTATGGGAAATAACTGTGGTAATTACCATTCTGTGTCACTGACCCTCTTTCTGCCTGAGAGATGCCAAGTAGGGCACAGGTCAGGTCTTTTGGGAACTCATCGTCACTGCACTTTTCACCCTTTAAAGCTACAGTAGTATTAAAATGATATAAGAACTGGAATTTACAAAATAGAATAGGCGGTGATAGGAGTTTCTAGACAGATTGAATGTGTATATAAGGAATTGTGAAGTTTTTTTATTTTTGTTTTTTTAATATATATTGCTTTGAAGGCTAAGGTGAGACTGACTTTGTTACTTGGTCAGTTGATATATATTGCTCTCAAGAATAAAGTGAGATTGACTTTGTTACTTGGCCCTGGCTACCCTTTGACCTTGTTCAGCGGAGCTTCGAATATACAATGTTGGCTGTTAGTAAAAGGAAAAAAAAACAGCCAGTTTTAAAAATTATTCAGGTTCCTCAGAGCATCCAGATTAAAAAGAAAAGAAAGAAGGAAGGGAGGGCAGGAGGGAGGAAGGAAGGCAGACAGGCAGGCAGGCAGGCAGGCAGGCTGGCCAACTTGCCAGCCAACCTGCCAGTTAAGCCAGCTCCCTGTAGAGTATGAGTTGATATGTCATCATTACCCATAAAACAGATTGAGGCCAAGTGAGTAGTTTCTAAATGGAAATATATGCATGTGGCAAGGGACTATGGACTTTTTCTCAAAAGAAAAAGAAAATATAGAATCATAGATTGGTTTTTAATAAACCTTGCTCATTGTTTATTGTTTCTTTGTTATCACATTCATAGTTAATGGTTTAAAATGAAAAATAATTGCATTTAAATGCAACCAAGCATTTAGTAGTGGACCTATATTGTTCTGTACATTACCCTCCTATGTGTTCAAATAGCAAGTAGTAATACCATTAATTTCAGTCATGTGAGTTTAAAAAAATTATAATGTACTATTTATTTATGTTGTCACTGAGTATGTTAGGCAGGAGGCTAATTAGTTTGAAAATATTGTTTAGAATATCTTCTACTATATAATTCCTGATCATGCAAATCATTAGTATTTAGTAAAAGAAAACTTAATGCAATAACATTTTTTAAAAGTGTGTTCATATATTTATCTTTCTGTAAATGAGAGTGAAGGGCTAGATCCATTTCATCTAATTTATGTATTATTCACAATTGATGATTCTTTATTATTCCTGAAGAACATATATAACATTTAGCGGAAGTTCTAGGATAGAAGATATTCTCTAGAAAGAACTGATTTATTTTGAAACAATTTAATTATTTTTCATTGTTATCATTGAGTGCATGCATTCTGAGTTGCAATACATAATTTTCTTGATTCAGAAATTTCTGGTTGCAATGTTTAGATTAAAATTCTTTCAAATTAATATCTTACATGAAAATAAAAATCAATTTTTAGAAAATGATGAGTTCTCATTAGTGAATCAAGCACTTGATTTATTCACTTTTTCAAATAATGTATAAATAATGACCATTGTGCCCATTTTACAGATGAGCAGATCTGGGTCACATCCCAGTATGTCAGAGAAGGGATGCAATATGACTCAATATGACTCAAGAGCTTGAGTTGTGCTATATTGTATGTAATTTAGCCCTGAGTTCTTTGTTTTGTTCCCAAATATTCTACTAATTTATTAACTGAATATAATCTTTATCAAACTGATAATTTTAGTTATATGATTGATAAAATAGATATTTTAACTCTTACCACGTCATAAAATAAATGCTATTAGTGTTGAGAATACTATGAGAAAAGTACTATCATTTACTATATTTGAAGTACAAACAGGCGGTCATTTTAAGAGCAGTTTGGAAATATGAATCAAGGGCCTTAAAAGTTTTTGTACCTTTTCTAAACCTTGTACCTTCATTGCTAGTAATGTATTTAAAAGGTATAATTAGAGATGTGGATAATGATTTATATCTAGCCTATAATTGTCTTTGAAGAGAATGTTGAACAATACCTATAAATTTAAAATGTACAAATTACTAGATAAGTTAATACAACAGAGAATGTTCTCAATAGCAAACATGCAAGAAATAAATTCTGTGATTGAGGTTAGTGACAACATATGAATGTAAAAAAAAAAGTATTGAATATTTTGATTGGCTGTATTCAGTAAATGGGAAATGTTACTTTAAAGAACAAAATTAAGAGTAGCATCTGCATAAGGACATGCTTACATTTGCCTGAGAAAATTCTCTAGAATTTAGAATAAATTTACAATAAGGAAATATCAGCCAAGAGTTTTTGAGGACCATGGAAGCCACCAATGCTTATGGACTACCAAAAGGCTAAGATTCATATCAGTAAAACTCTTAAGAGAATAAAGGTGAACGGAAACCCTTTGGATTTGATTATACTAGCTCACCTGTTACATGTATAGATTACAAAATATATCAATATATTTTCATGATCTTCATAGAACTTTGTTTTATAAGTATTATCTCCTAGAGAATAATTTCAATAAAGTCACTGGGACAGAGTCAGATTTTGAAGAACTAGGTAGATAATTTTAACTGGTAAATAATATATTTGTTCATATGTCTTGCTATTATGCTTTAGTCTATAGCATAGATTTTAAGTTAATTTACTATATATAATTTATTATAATGGGTTGTCCTTACAACCTATGTGTTATTTAATGTAAAATAATTGTATTTCACAAATGCCAGATTTCAATAATTTAAGAAATATGTTTAACACATGCACACATACACATATACACATCAAATGTAATTTGAAACTTCCATTAAGGTCAGCTTGAGTAAAAGCAAACATGAAGTTCTTTGTCCCTGGTGTCTTGGGAACAGTATACCACAGTGGTCAAGAAACAGGCTTGCACACAAGATATATGAGTTCAGACAGTAGCCCTTGTAAGCCTATTTCTTCAACAATAAAGTGGAGTTAATTATGTACCTATTTATAGGGTTCTAGAGTGATTACATTGGAAAATAAATGACAAGAATTTAGCACTATGCCTAACACACAGTGAGCACACTTATAAAATATATATTATTTTTCTTATTGAGAATATTTGAAGGCGATTTGAACCTATCACACATTATCTTATAGCAATGGGTCTTTATTAAAGCATAATAAGCCATGGCAGAAATACATAAAAAAAGCAAATTTAGCCTACGTATAGTGCTTGGTGCATACTAAGCCTTCAGATGAATTAAATAAGTTCGTGACTGTGACAACTTTAACCTATAGAAATGTCATAGAGTTATGTCTGCATTATATAAATGATAATAATAAAAAAATACACTTTGAGCATTATCTCAATTGGAAAATACTCCTGTGGATTCGAAGTAATATAAATTGAAATAGGTTTTGTCATGAACATCCAAACCATATAATAGACTGATAATGATCAAGAAGCATGTCTCCTGGGTTTAGGCTGCTAACATTACATGAACTAATTTCTGTAGTTAATTGCGAATTGTCATTTGGAACAATCTTTTTTCTGTACGTCTTAGAAATCTTTTGCCCATTCCATACAAAGGCTATTATTTCATATCTCTGCATCTCCACATCTTATACTATTCTTATGCTAGATGTCTTCTTTTTTCCCCTGATATAATCCAGCATTACCAATCCTGTGAGTTCTCCTGGAAAGAACCTTGTCACTGCCTCCACAACCCACATTAACCTACAACCAGCTATTGGTTGACATAGTCCCTTGCTTCAGGAGGACGCAACATAAGAGCCTCCCCTGAGACCAGGATGAAATTGTTCTTCAGCCAAGACCATATCCAGACTGAGCTTTCTTCCCTTATATTCTCCTTTCCTCATTCTCCTTCCCCTGAGATCACTCTAGAAATCACTTTCTCAAGAATCCCTGTATCAGGGGAAGCCAGGATGGCTCAGTGCATTAAGCACTCACTTTGCAGCCCAAGGAACCGAGGATCGAATCCCGGCCCCAGCCTGTGCAGACCCATATGCTGAACTGGGGAGTGCC
>PVKE010039511.1:0-14987 GCA_004027555.1 Craseonycteris thonglongyai
AAAAGAGAGAGATACAGAGACAGAGACAAAGAGAGAACTGAACTGTGGGAACTCCCCAGTTCAGCACATGGGTCCGCCTGGGCCGGAGCCAGGATTCGATCCTCGGTCCTCAGGGTTTCAAAGCGAGCGCTTACCGTAACCCACTGAGCCATCCCGGCTTTCCCAATTCCAGGTCTTTTGCAGTTCCATATGAATCTGATAATTTTTTTTTTATAATCTATTTCTTAAAAGAATGTGTGTGGGATTTTGATGAGAACTGCATTAAATCTGTATATTGCGTTGGATAATATTGCCATTTTAACTATGTTGATTCTTCCAATCCATAAACACGGAATATCTTTCCATTTCTTTGTATATTCTTCAATTTTTTTTTTTAAAGATATATTTTACTGTTTTTAACAGAGATAGACAGAGAGAAAGGGGAGGGCCCAGAGCAGTCTCCATAGTTGTACGTCATCAGTATTCAACATGGTTTTGTTCCACACAGGTGGGCAGGGGCTGCACAGGGCAGAAACTGGGCTGGGGGCCTCCTGCACGAGAGGCATGCCCTCTCAAGGCAGGGGCCGAACCAGGGGGCGAGAACCAAACTGGGGGCCTCCCATATGGGAAGCACACTTCAGTTCAGTATATGGGCTGGCACAGGCTTGGGCCAGGATTCGATCCTTGGTCCCTGGTGCTGCATCTAACCCACTGAGCCATCCCAGCTTCCCCTGTTCAATTTCTTTTAATAGTGTCTTACAGTTTCCCATGTATAGTCCTTCACGTTCTTTGCTAAGTTTATTCCTAAGTAGTTTATTCTTTTTGTTTTGTTTGCAAACAGTATCGTTTTCCTCATTTCTTTTTCTGAAGTTTCACTGTTTGTATATAAAAATGCTGTGGATTTTTGTACATTGATTTTGTATCCTGTATCTTTACTGCATTTATTATTTCTAATAGTTTTCTGGTGGAGTTTGTGCAGGTTTTTTTTTTTTGTTTTTTTGTTTTTTAATATTTATTTATTTATTTTTATTGTTTTTTGACAGAGAGAGAGAGAGAGATACAGAGACAGAGAGAGAACTGAACCGGGGGAGCTCCCAGTTCAGCATATGGTTCCGCACGGGCCGGGGCCGGGATTCGATCCCTGGTCCCTGGTGCTGCAAAGTGAGCACTCAACCCACTGAGCCATACCGGCTTCCCCTTGTGCAGTTTTAAATTGAGAATATACATGAGAATGAGAGCAGGAGAATAAAAATCCTGATACCTATAACGAAGTTATAGTAAAAGCTTCAACTTCTGTTTTACAACTTTCCAAGAGTATTTAATCTTACAGTACACTCCCCTTATCTGCAGAGAACACATTCCAAGACCCCCTGTGGATGCCTAAAACCACAGATAGTACTGAACCTTTTATATCTATACTTTAGTCCTATACATACCTATAATAAAGTCTGATTTATAAATTAGGCAGAGTGAAAGATTAACATCAAAAACTAAATAAAAATGTGAATGTGGTCTCGCTCTCAAAATATCTTACTGTACTATATTTATCTTTTCAGTTAAAGGAAGCACTTTACAGCTTCTCTTTGGCATATCCAGATTTCCAGTATCATTCACTACTCTTGTAATCTGGGCCATTATTAAGACAAATAAGGGTTACTTGAACACAAGCACTGTGATACTGGAACAGCTGATCTGATAACCAAAACAGCTACTAAGTGAACTAACACACAGGGAGCATACTCATATAGAGCGTGAACATGCTGGACAAAGAATGATTCATGTCCTGGGCAGGAAGGAATGGGACAGCAAGAGATAACATCATCAGACCCAGAATAGCATGTAATTTAAAACCTATGAATTGTTTATTTCTAGCATTTTCCATTTAATATTTTCAGATTGTGGTTGACCATGGGTAACTGAATGAAACCACAGAAAACAAAACCATGGATAATGGGAGACTAGTGTACAAAGACTTGCTTAGAGAAACTAATCCCCACCCCACCCCACCCCCCCAAAAATAACTACTTCTTAAAGTTGAGCATGGCAGACTTTGGAAAGCATAAGGGTTTCTCTCCTCTTCTCTGATACAGAATACACTACACTCCTAACTTTTGTCTTTGATAATTCCAGAACAAAAGACTAGATAGTTAATCTAGCCCAAGGCCACCAAAGAAACATGGCAAGTAGGAGGCTTACCTCTTTGGTGGGGCTGCAGGAACCTTTGAATAAAGGGATAAAAGTTGAAGAGAAAAAGCTGTGGAAAGAACACAGTAATTTAGTATCTATGTAACTAAAGCTGTAGTTTCATTTCTCCATAATGCAATTATATACCAAGCTCAATTACCTAGGAATCATTTTTTACTTTCGCTTTTCCTCAACAAGCATTCATGCCCCTAGATAATTCAATGTGCTGTTTTAACCAAGTAAAGGAAGGCTACGCTGCTATCCTCAGTATGTCAAGGAATAAGAAAGTATACACAGAATAAACCAGAGAAGAAAAAGGCAACCAAAATACATTTTTCTATTATACTTTTAAAATTGGTATGGGTATAGAATTCATTTTTTAGTCTTCAAAGATAAAGAGGATTATAGGAAGGAACAGTATTTATTTTAAGGCTCCAAAGCAAAGGGCAAAACAGTAATTAAAATCTGAGTAACATCTAGTATAATTTGATTACCAAAAAACCCACAGTTCTGGTTTTATTATTTGATACCAGTACAACCCCACTGGAGGAACTACTCTGAGCTCCATATTTTCCACTCTGGCGGCTACCTAAATAAAGGTTGCATTGGTCCAGTTATTAAAGCAAGTGCAACCTTTAACTTCAAGAAGAGAAATTTTGGAGATAAGACTGGTCCTTTTCAAAGTTCACTGTGTGAGAATAAATTAATTTTTTTCTATTTTAGCCACAGAGCAAAACAAGAGCCAGAAAAGTAACAGGAAAGACTTGGGTTCAATATAAAGATGGACATTCAATTGTAAGTTGTGAAACTGGTGTCATTTCATGCTTCATTTACTGCTTTCTTATGAAACTCAAATTCAGATCTGACATGAGATTACTGCATAAATATAATAAGAATTGACTTGGTAATCCTGCTTTAGAATTGCAGCCCAGGAAAAAAAAAGCAATTTATTCTTTAAATGTTAAGTTTTTCTTAGAGAAAGGGAATGAGTGCTTTTACTCATGTGTACTTTCATTTTTAACTTGACATATGTCTATACTATTTGATTTTCACTAAACAAGCCTGTTTTACTATCCTTGATTTATTATTTTTTTTAATTGTTAAATTTAATGGGGTGACATTGGTTGGTAACAATTAGATAGTTTTTATTTTTTAAAAGATTTATTTTATTGAGAGAAGAGAGAGCGTGCACATGAGTAAGTGAGCCCAGAGCAGTCTCCATAGTTGTGTATCATTAGTTGTGACATGGTTTCATTCCACACAGGTGGATGTGGGGCCACAAGAGGCGGGGGGGCACCAAACTGTGGATATCCTTCATGGGAGGCAAGGACCTTTGCTGCTATCTCAGCAGTTACCAGTTGTACTGCAGTTGAGCAATATGGGTTTGCATGGGCTGAGGCTGGGGCCGGGGCCGGGATTCAATCCCCGGACCACGTAGCTGAAAGGAAAGCACTCAACCTGCTGAGCTAGCCTGGCATCCCCTAAAAAATTTATTTTGAACAAAGTAATACATTCAATGATGTTCAGAGCAGCACTAGTCACAAGAGCAAAATTACAGGGAACAACTTCAATGATCATTTCTTTATGGCCTAAAATTTTGGGAATTTCTCCTTTTCTAAAATGGCAATTAGTCTAAGAGTATGTGTGAAGTTTCCATATGTATATACAATATATCTATGAGGGATGTCCATAAAAAAATCCAGCCATTGTCTATATAACAACAACGGTTACATAGCTGAATACTGTTTGGACAGCCCTCATATGTTACACTGCCAAGGAGCTCTTGCAATCTAATTTAATATAAAATACATGACTAGAGAATTCAGCTTTGCTAACATGATAATCTCCTACTAGAGTAGTCTGGAAGTCAGCAAAGCTATGAAGGAATAATAAACAGAATTGCAAAAAGTAGTAAATAGACTAAAATATGTGAGTTATGTTGGCTCAGAAAAATGTATACCGGTATGTGAAACAAAGCTGAATAAAAATAAAGTAGAATACAATACAAGACAGCTTGTCTGTCTATAAACTAAATATGTGTACAATTTAATGTCCATATTCACCGATAAAACAAAATGATAAAAATAGCCATTTTCAGAGTAGAATATTTTATTGTTCTTTAAATTGTAAGGGTTTAACTGGTTTCTAGGATAAAATTACACTATTGTTTTCCCTTTACCAAGAATAATTCTACTTCTAACATTCACCAAAAAAAAATATAATGTAATTCAAACCTCATGAATTCCCACCAATCTGGAGATGAGGTTCATGAGCATCATCTTTACTTCAAACCTCTCCTTAGAGCTCTCTAGCTGCTTTAGTAGTTTTTCTGCAAAATCTGGAAAGGAGAATATCAGAGAAGTACACTGTGGGTCTATGGTCTGTATACCACTATCCAGGTGCAGAGAAAGGCAGTAGTTAGATCAGGGACTCTGGTATAGCTGTGTCTGAAGTCACTCTGCTGAATCAGGATGATGAAAACAACAGCAGAAGGTGAAAATTCTCACACAAGTAAATATACCTTCAGTGGTGCCCAAAGTTAAGTCCCAAGATTTTTAGCATCAACATCTTTAGTAAATCACTCAGCAGCTGGTCCCTTTGGTAGCTTGTTAGAAATATAGAATCTCAGGCCCTTCCCCAGACCTACTGAATCAATCTACACTTTAAATCACAGGATTCCCCAAGTGATTTCAATGTATTTTAACGTTTGAGATAAACTGACCTAGAGGGGTCAGCAAACACCGCTATAGAGTACAGAAAGCATTTAAGTCCCATTGACTAGCTGAATCCCACACCAACTAATTAGTCTCTGGGGATAACAGGTTCTAAGCACCAGTACAGTTTATAAATTCCCTGATTCCCATATGCACTCTAGTGTGAGAACTAGTGATCTAGAACAGGGTTTCCAAACGATTGATTCCCAAAGATCAGTTAAAAAAAAAAAAAAGAATCAACAAAGAATTTTTCATTTGGTCAAGTACAAATGTCCTACCACTAGTGTATTGTTAAAGACATGAATTGCAAAGAGCTGTTCTTTCACATTTTTCTTAATTTTGCTGTGGATTGGCAATCACTGCTTTAGAACATAATTCTCTAGGTTACAACCAACTAGTAACAACAAACTATTTATTGATTGTCTATTAATTGCCAGGAATCTTATATTCCCTGGTAATTCAGAAGGTAGGAAACTAAACAGGCAGCAATCAGGACAGCAAGGAACTGGGGAAGTCATAATTATAATACCTTGGGGATCATGAATCAAGTGAATAGCTGAAAAGTTAAACACTTCTGGTTTTTTCTTCTTCTTTTGTTTCTGAAAGAAAGGGAGAGAAAAAACACTTACATTCTGAACTATAATGATGAGGCCCTTGGGATTAAACGTGCTAATGAAGACTATTATCAAATCCACCACACTGTTTAAAAAGAAAAAATCTGTTTCAAAAACCCCTCTTTCAACTAGAAGAAATAAAGGTGGTTTTTGTCTTAAGATTAAACATTGTGAATGTTGTAGCTATCAGCACATGAGAATTTTAATAAATTGGAAATATAAGCATTATAAAACACAGAAGGTACAAACAATGATTTTCAGAATACTCATTACTGTTCTGATAAGACACATTCAGCAAAATAACCTAATTGCAGGCCATCTTGATCAGAACAAGTAAAAAGTAAATTTAATCAAATTAATTTATTAAAGTTATAGATTGTAATAGAGCTAAAAATATTTATTCATCTAAAAAATTAGCACTTAAAATTCATCACATTTCTCGGTCTTTCAAAAACGCTACTTATTTCAAATTCTTAAAGTTTTTCCTTTAAAAAACGCATGCTCTGCATTCTAATGATTCAGACCTCATTTCCCAGGTGTAAGTCTCACCTTGAGCACTTTCATGGCCTTTTCCAACCTTTTCTTGTGTTTGGAGCTCTTCTTCCCTGTGGCATACTGCACGAGAAGGTCTCTGGCTGTTGGTCCTTCATCCTGAAGAAGAAACTATTACTTTGTAAAATGGTAAACAAAGAAAATACACGTAGAAGCTAAGCGTAATCCTTTAACCACTTCTTTGTACTTTACACTCTGCACACAGCTATTAAAATGAACATGACTTTTAAAATTAAAAAATATATATATTTGCCCATGTGCACAAACAGGCAAATACAAAGATTTTCACTGTAACACTGATTTTTGTTTTTATATTTTGCTTTAAGTTTATCGAAGTATAATATATAGATAGAATGGAATTTTGTTTTCATTTAAAAAAATAAACTGGAAACAAATATGTAGCAATAGGAAATTACTTAAACTCTAATACATTCATATTTTGAAATATTATGTGGAGGTTAAAAGAATGACGTAGATCTATATGTACTAATAGAAAATCTAAATGCATTGGTACTTTTATATACATTGACACAAAGAAAATAAGTTGTAGAATAACACATAAATTATTTATGTATTTAAAATCCTAGGTGATGCTGGGATGGCTAAGTGGGTTGAGCGCTTGTCTTATAGTCCTGGGGTCTGAGGATTGAACCCCGTACCCAGCCCACGCGGACACAAACGCTGAACTGGGGTGTGCCCCCAGTTTAGTTCTCACTTGAGCGAGCTTCATGCAGGAAGCCCCCGGCCCTGTTCTTGCCCTGTGCAGCCCATGCACACCTGTGGAATGAAACTATGTAGAAAACCAATGACGTTCAACTATGGAGACTGCTCTGGGCCCTCCCCCTTCTCTGTCAAAAACAATAAAAATAAATCTTTAAAAATTCTACTTTGCACATACACCAGTATGTACACTCATCCATATATAACTGCATCAGAAACAAAATGGTTATCTGTAAAGAATGAACTGGGAAGTGGAAATAAGACATGATCAAGGAAACTTATTTTACCTATAGTATATCAAATATTTTATTTTATTTATTTATTTTTTATTTTTTTATTTTTTTAAAGATTTATTTTATTGATTTTTGACAGAGAGAAACAGACAGAGAGAGACAGAGAGAAGGGGAAAGGCCCAGAGCAGTCTCCATAGTTGACATTAGTTTTCCATATAGTTTCACTCCACAGGTGGGCACAGGGCTGCGCAGGGCAGGAACTGGGCCGGAGCCTCCCACATAGGTCCCAGCAAGAACTGAACTGGGGGCACACCCCAGTTCAGCATGTGGGTCCGCATGGGCCGGGGCCGGGATTCGATTCTCAGTCCTCGGGGCTTCAAAGCGAGTGCTTTACTCGCTGAGCCATCCCAGCTTTCCCTCAAATATTTTATAATAAGAATGTATTGTTCATGCATTATTTAACCCATTTCCCATTTGATCTGAGAATACTCACCAGTAGCACTTGTGGGTACACTGTTTACCCTGACATAATTCATGGATTATAGTCCTAACCTTACCCCCAAAGTTTGCCACATGAAAAATAATTATTAAGTACTGATCATTGTATACATTTCTGTTACATTAGGATTATAGACAAGAATAGTTTTTATAATTTTCATGAAAACCAGTCAGATTTGCTTCAGCCTCAAAGAATGTTCTTATGTAAAATTAAATGAACGTGGCAAGGAGCTGCACTTTCTTTTTCTAAATGGGAAAAGCATTAATGAAATAAAATTAATTAATTAAAAGATGTTATTACATATTCCAGTATTCTTGTTATCAATATGCTAAAATAGGAAGGGATATTTTTTAGAATTTCTCCTTTTTAATAAATATTTTTAAAAAGAAAATTTCATGACATCTAAATCTTGAATTTTCCTTTTTAAAAAATGCCATATTACTCCTCCCCTTTTCATACTCTAAACTTCTGATGTCAACTCTTTACCTCAAAAATATGTTGGCAGCAATTTTCATTGTAAGTTTATATAGTGAGATAGATATTATATTAGAACTAAGAACAGGGTTGAATGAATCTAAGTTTTATTTGTTATTTAACCAATCTTACTGAATGTAAGTGACAAATTCTAAATAGAATAAAATTACAGCATGGCAGAACTCAGTAAAAGATAAAGGTAACATGAATTTCTCTCTAACTTGAGCAGTCATGGATCTTACAATTTGTCATGAGAGCAATAATGAAATCTAAGAAACTGTAAAGTTCAGAAGCATCTATGGTTAAAACTAACCTCAGATTCTGAGTCGCTGTCCTGTTTCTCCTCTTCATCCTTCCCGAGGAAGAATGTCAAAGCAGCAACTAATATCTGAAGACCAATCAGACCAGTCTATTACTCATCCCAGCTTACAACAAAGAATAAATGTTTTTGTCTACACTTTATACATGTGTACAGACTAGGATCTGAAGGAAAAAAAATCAGAGAGTGGTAAGATGTGGACTCATTTTTCTTAATTAAAACATAATGTTTTTGTTATTCATCATACATATATAGTCGTCCCTAAGTATCTGTGGATGATTGGTTCCAAGATACTGGCAGATACCAAAAATCCATAAATGTTCAAATTTCTTACAGAAAATGGCATAGATCAATGCATAATATTCAGCCCTTTGTTTCCATGTATTCAATCAATCATGAACTAAAAACAGTATTTTTTTATATACTCCAAAACCCACAGATACTGAGGGCTGACTATAAAAAAAAAAAAAAAAGATAAAAGCAGCCAGGCTCTACATAGTAAAGTCATCCTTTAAGTAAAATGTCAAGAATTTCTACAACCCCCACAAGAAAAGTGACATTACAGGCCTTCTAACAGAAAGTCAAATATGTCCTTAAATTTCTTTCAGCTGTGCCTGAGCCCAAAAAAACAATAGTCAAAAATCACAGGGGAAAACCTAAAATAAACACTGAGACTATCATTTAAAACAAAACATTTAAAGTGGCCTACGTACAGAGCACTACATATCTGCACACTACTTCTTCCTCACGCTATGCAGAGAAGCAGAATACTCACAGACAATGCCTTCACACAGCCTGACTCTCACCTTAGTGACCTTAGAGAAACACGCCGTTGTGATCACATTGACAGTTTTCGCATCATTCCTGGGAGAAGACAAATGAGTTTACTAAAGTAAATTTTCATTCTACTACATTTGCTAGCATAGACAATGGATAAGATAAACAATATAATAAATATTTCTGACATATTAAAATTCATATTTGTAATGGGCAAAATAAACAATGAATATTTCTGACATTAAAGTCATAGTTATAAAATTCAATATAGTATTTCTGACATTAAAATTCATAGCTGACATATTAAAAAGTCAATCAGGTGAACATTTAATAAAATTTTAGCTATCTTACTTCAGAAAATTACACAGCCATTGAGATAAACTGTATGAAGAATTTTAATTATATAGGAACAAACTCAATATAAAACAAACACAACCAAAATAAAAAACTATTAATATAGCAAAAATTCCAACTGTATTTAAAAATTCATGTTAAAGAAAAGGCAGAAATATCATAAACTACTAAAAGTGATTGTCTCTAGGTAGTGGGACGATCAAAAAAAAAACAAAACAAAAAAACAACATGGGAAAGCTGGGATGGCTCAATGGGTTAAGTGTTCACTTTGCAGCGCCAGGGACCCAGGATCGAATCGTGACCCCGGCCCGTGCAGACCCATGTGCTGAACTGGGGAGTGCCCCCAGTTCAGTTCTCCCTCTGTCTCTCTCTCTCTGTCAAAAACAATAAAAAATAAAAATAAATAAATTAAAAAAAAAAAAAGGCAGGTTAAGCGCTCACTTTGAAGCCCCGAGGACCGAGGATCGAATCCCGGCTCCGGCCCAGGCGGACGCACATGCTGAACTGGGGTGTGCTTCCTAAGGCAGTGAGGCCACCAGTTCAGTTCAAAACAAAAATAACTTTTTTAGCTCCTCCAAATGTTCTACTGCAATGAATATTACTTTTATAGTAAAAAATAATTAGTAAATAAGTAAAGCAGAAGACATTAGTTGGTGGCACCGTACCAAGAAACCAAAGTTGGGAAGCCGGGATGGCTCAGTGGGTTAAGTGCTCACTTTGCAGCGCCAGAGACCGAGAATCGAATCCCGGCCCCAGCCCGTGCGAACCCATATGCTGAACTGGGGAGTTCCCCAGCTCAGTTCTCTCTCTGTCTGTCTGTCTCTCTCTCACTCTGTCAAAAATAAATAAATAAATAAATAAAATAAAATGTTAAAAAAAAAAGAAACCAAAGTTTATGAAACATGGTATTTTATTTCTGTATCTATACAATAAATTGACTTGAACATCTACAAAGTAGCAAATTACAGAGCATGGATATCAAAATCAGTTCAGTTCTGTCCTTTACTAGCTGCTAAACTTTATAAACTTCATTTTCATTACCTATAAAATGGGGATAATTCTAAGTAAGCTGCATTCTACTGTTCTGAAGGGTGAATGAGGTAATATAAAGTAAAGGTGCTCAAGAAGTGGTAGTCAGTGTTATTAGTTATTTGAATTGCCTCTGTATTTCTATTCACAACTTAATCTATGACAGGTATATTAAAGGGCTCAAGAGCATACACATACTTGTGTATGTGCTCTATAGTAATTACAAGTGAATAAAAGACTATTTCTCAAGAGCCAAATTCATATATACATTACCAGATGTTTCTTCTGTAGAGTTCAATCATCACATCCAAGGATATCTTGGCTGCAGTTGCATTGTTGTCTCTTAACATGGTGTACATGAAATTCTGTAATACCTAAAGAAAAAGAGAAGGAAGAAGACTTAATATACTGATGATACAATGCTACAAACATGAAAGACAAAAGGATACTTACTACATTCACTTTATTGTTCTTGTGTTTTGCATTTATATTCTTGATATCAGTCACAATATGTGTGTATAAAGTCTGAGGAAAAGAAACAAAAACATGTACATTAACCACTATTTCTAACCCTGCTCAGTTTATGTACACGAGGATTTAATTTTACAAATGTACAGGAGTATTTAATTTTACCTACATTTCATTCAATTACAAAGAGACCAAAAACAAATAAAGCAAAGTACAGCAGGCTAAAATGCAAAAGGAAAGTTGCTCTGGAAAGGTTAAACGTGGAGTTAGCATTTAACCC
This sequence comes from Craseonycteris thonglongyai, assembly GCA_004027555.1. Lineage (NCBI taxonomy): Eukaryota > Metazoa > Chordata > Mammalia > Chiroptera > Craseonycteridae > Craseonycteris > Craseonycteris thonglongyai. Next base: position 11,197 of record PVKE010039511.1, read on the forward strand.
AACAATTCTACTCCTAGTGATAAAACCAAGAGAAATGAAAACATATTTCCATGCCAATGTTCACACCAATATTCATCGCAACTGCACTCATAAGAGCCAAAAAATAAAAAATACCTAAATGTCCATTAACTGATGAATGAATAAACTAAATGTGTATAACCATACAATGGAATAGTATTAGGCAACAAAAAGGAAGAAGTAGTGATACATGCTACAACGTGGATAAACCTTGAATGCATTATGCTAAGTGAAAGAAACCAGATACAAAAAACTACATATTTATATGACTTCATTTACACAAAATAGTCAGAATAGGCAAATCTATAAAAACCAAAAGTAAATTGGTGGTTGCGTTGGGCTGGGAAAGATAGGGAGAATGGGGAATGACGACTAATGGGAATGGGTTTCTTTTGAGGATGATAAAAATGTTCTAAAATTGATTGTGGTAATGGTTGCAAACTGTGAATATACTAAAAACTGCAGGTTTAAGAGGATGAATTGTATGTGAATTAGATCTCAATAAAATTGTTATTAAAAATAAAAAAGGAAGTTGCTCCATTTACTGAGCCACTAACTGCATGCAAGACAGTATTGGCAATACAACTACAACTGCTAAAATCAAATGGTGGCAGTCTCTTAACACTTTGAAGAAATTTAAGTTAAGAAATGTGACCTTAAGTTTTTCTTTCTCAAATTCCTATCATAAACCTTCAAGTTCAGGTCTTACTTATATAAGCAAATACAAAGTTATAGGAAAATTGAATAACAAAAAAGTGAGTTTCTTGAGGGCTAAGGTTGGGGTGTCTATGAGTGTCCAGTCTTATGCTCTGATTCTGCTAGTAAGTACAGTGCAGTGGAAAAGAAATGAGGTTCTAGAGCCAGACTGCTTTGGGTTTATATTCCTGCCCCATGAATCAGAATCTGTGTGACTCTAAGCATATTATTCTACCTCTCTGTGCCTCAGCCTTTTCATCTATAAAATAATAATTATAAACCCTAGCTCGTTTTGTAAGGAAACAAATAAATGCATAAAAAACTACGAGAATGGTAACTGGTAAAAAGTAAGGACTCAATAAAAGTTTAGCAATTACCACTGTATTGCCTGCACAGAATGGTCCATTTTTTTCCCTAATAAAATTACTTTACTGTATCCAACAATGTGAAGCATCAAGAACTTACTCAATAAGTTTAATGTCACTGCAAGGAAAAATGAGATTTATAAAAAAAGCAATTTTGGTTTTTACCTTTCGTAGAAGCTTATCATGGCAACGCAGAAGTTCAAAGAAGAGTTCTAGCAAACTTGATGGATTGATGAGATTCTTATTTCTCAGCAAGATTAAAGCTTTGCAAAATGTCTCAAAAAGGAAAAGAAAACATACTTTAAGATGACAATAAAGATGATAAAATGGAGCATGTAAAGGGTGTCCCAAAATTCACGCATTACGTCATTTGTGCGGTAATGTGTTGCCAATGAAAAAAAAAAAAAGACAAAGTGACAGCTGACAGCTCAGGGTTATTAAAAATGGAGCGTTACATTAAAGAACAATGCATTTTCATTGTTGAGCAATGAAAATTTACAATTTTTAATTATAAACCTGTGTTTTCTATCAAAAGTACTTCTTGCGTGAATTTTGGGACACCCTTTATATCTCAAAAGAGCATAATGTCTTCTATTAACTAGGCATTGTTTTAGGCTTCACAACAGAACAGATGTCTCTACCCTCATGAACCTTACACACTGGGGGTAGAGCAGAAGAGCGGACAGACAAGCAAGTACGCACATAAATAGGAGTATCTAACATAATAAATGTCACAAAGAAAACAGGGTAATATAATTGATACACTGGCTACTGTACACAGGGAAGTCAACATATGACAAAACTGCCCAGATGGCGGCAAAGGTTCTCACCTCCTATGTGGGAGTTCCACAGTTTGGTTCCCATCCCATGGGGCCCCACACCCACCTTGTGGAATGAAACCATGTCACAACTAATGATACAACTATGGAGACTGCTCTGAGCACGCCACCCCTCACACTTCCTCTTCAAACAATAAAATAAATTTTAAAAGAAATTCACAATAAGTATATTAAAAGGTAGTTAAACTGTCAAAGAGAAATATAAATATTTCACGTTGACTTTATTAAGTAATAAGTTAATATACATGAGTATTTTGTTTCTTCCACTAAAAACTACAATTTGCTTCTATCCATGTAAGCTGGAAAGAGTGAAGAAAAACTTGGGAATAATTCAAAAAGTCCCAGAAAAGTAGCAAATACACTAGATAAAAAGTCCACAGATTGATAAAGATTGGTGGTTATCACAACAGCAAATTAAAGAGGATCCACCAGTGTGTTCTAAATGAATCCTTTAAAGAGGAGTGCTAATTATACAGACTTATTTCCTAGTGAAGGAAATCTCTACTAATTATTTTATGAAAACCTATTAATCATCATAAAATACCATAAAAAAACATATACACACATTTATTTATTTAGTAATGCCCTCAAGACAGTTTAGTTTGGTACTGTTAGCCACATAAAACCTGTATGACCTACAGCAGGGCTGTCCAACCTTTTGGCTTCCCTGGGCCACATAAAATACACTAACACTAACAGTAGCAGATGAACTAAAAAGAAAAAAAAAAAAAAAAAATCACAAAATCTCATAATGTTTTAAGAAAGTTTACAAATTTGTGTTGGGTCACATTCAAAGCTGCCCTGGGCCACATGCGGCCCTCAGCCTGGACAAGCTTGACCTAGAGTAACTTGCAAATTTCTATGAATTAAGTATGAAGTCTTCTGACTAACAGTTCAAGTTCAAAACATCTTAGGCTGTGCTACTGCTAGGTCCCATGTTATAACTGAGAGTTATCAGCTGACAATCCTAAGCTTGCAACTTTTGGCTTGTCTGAGAGAGTGTTTTTCAGTATTCTTTTTCTTTGGGGCCTAATCAAATTAATAAAATCTTAGAGAAGTATAAAATGGTACAATTACAGAAAACCTAGGAAAATGTAATAATAAACCAAGTTGAAACTATGGACTTAGCATTTTTATAAGTTTTAGTGTAGTACATCAATGTTTTGTGATCATAATATTTGTGCAAGTTCTATCTGCTATAAAGGTGTTTTAAAAGTTGATATATAACATTTGAAAATGCCTAAGGTTGAGTCCCCTAGAAGCAGAGCCCGATTCAGTACAGTGATTTGCCTAGGGCAGGGATTCCCAACCCTGTGCCCACGGGCGCCATGGCGTTCGTGGCCCGATTTGTGTGCGCCCACCATTATTTGACTGCATCAGAAGTTTTTCATAAACACTAAGTAAAACTATAATTTATTTTTATACATTTGTTAGAATTTTAAAATATTGTTTGAGTATCTACACAGGTTTATTATATTCGTTGGCATGTTTGCGATATCGTATGTATAAGTGTTTCCCTAGCTTTCGCCTTTGTACATGTCGCGTCTTGTTTAGCCGCTGCGCTCTTTAAACTCTCCTCCACCCAACCGGGAGACGCCAAGTTGCCATTTTGATTGCGGTTGCTGGACTGATCGGGTCGTGACGGTTAGCTAGGATCACAGTGTTTTTATATATTCGATTTTAAATGAACTAAAAGCTAGGTAGGTAATCTATTATTATGGTGGCAATTTGATATGATATTGTAGTTCTATAACTATTTTTATTTTTATTTTTTTAGTCCTAAAATGAGTGGACCAAATAAGAGAAAACGAACCTATAATTTTAACACAGACTGGGAGGAATCATATTGTTTCATTAATTTAAAAGGTAAATG
>PVKE010039512.1:0-14872 GCA_004027555.1 Craseonycteris thonglongyai
TGGTGGAGATGGACATTCAATGGAGTTATTAATAACATTACCTATTTTCACTTCTTTAATTTAAAACTAAATATACTTAACAGAATCCTGCTAACCTAAGAGAAAAGTGGAACTTAACATTTTGATGTTTAATCTAGGTTTCATTTTTTAAAATAATCAGATTTATTAAATCAGAAATTCATTATTATGGATGGTTTAGTTACCCTTCAAAGCACACTGGTAAAATGATAGGCTTTTATGTTACTAACTATCTTGCTGCTACATCTTGTTGTGCAGTATTCTGATACTCTGAAGAAGATGGATCCTGATCACTTGGTAGCATTGGTGACAGAAGTTATTCCCAATTATTCCTGCTTAGTTTTTTGTCCCACTAAGAAGAACTGTGAAAACGTAGCAGAAATGATATGCAAATTTTTAAGCAAGTATGTTAATCTTCTAAAAATACTCTGTTCTGTCTTTTTTTTGTCATGATTTACATGCTGTGTATTCTGTTTATTTAGCAAACACTAATTACTTCTTGTGGAATATTACGTTAAATTATTATAAGTTCTAAATGCCTTGACCTTAAAGAAAGTTTAACTGTGAAATTCACATATGTGAAACAGCAGAGAAAATTTCTAAGGCTTCCTGTAAGAAAATGCTGCTATAATGGCTTAGATCGATGATTCTCCTCCTTGGCTACACAGTGAATCAGGAGCTTTTAAAAATGCCAGTGTCCAAGCCTACATCCTAGACAAATCAGAATCCCTGAGGGTGGGACCCAGGCATCATTCTGTGAAGCTTCCTAGGCAAGTCCAACCTGCAACCAAGGTCAACCACTGGCTTAGATGGTCAAAGAACTAGTCACAGCAATCACTATGGGGATAAAGCTTATATTCAGCTTAATTTCCTCTTTAATTAAATACCGTTGCCTTTGTTTCTTTAGTAAGCTTCACACTTAAGTTGTGTGGACATTTGCATTGAATTTCCTAAGTAACTTAGAAATTTATTGGTTTGTAATTTGATAGTATTTTAGTATTGGCTCCGTTATACTCAGAGATCATTGTTACATTAATTTAAATATGACCAGTTCCGTTTTTTCTGCATCTGTTTGCCCCATGTGTAGTTTCAGACTTCTTTTTGACTCCTTAGCCAGTACTATATCACTATTCATAAACCATCACTCTGGATCTTATCTAGCCATTCTCTACTCCCTCCCATCCCCTACCACACACAGTCCTACTGTCTTACAGTGGTCTAAAATAGTTAAATGTATTGAATAGCATAAAGATGTTTGGGATAAAGTCTAGGAGTTTCCCGTTTTGGTAACTAATGTACCTTTATGGTGATGAGGTTGATCATAAAAGTCTAAGGAAATTAAATTATCATTGAGGTATTCTCAGTATATTGCTCATTTTCTTAAAATAATTTGAGGTAATATAACCCTGTCTAAGTAATGTGGAAATGTGCAGACTAACAATTGACTGGAAGAAATGAGGTTTGTAAGTTATAACCCTGACTTATTTTGCTTTTTTATTATAATAGTTCATTTGGGTCATAAATGTTTGTTTAATATTGAAGCATTTAAGACTGTCATTCTCCAGAACCCTTAGTTAGTGAATTGTAATGGATACTTGATACTTTCTTAAAGAAATAGGAGTTAATACTTTCCAAAGGAAAATTTTCTCTATATTTTTTATATTTCTTGCTGCTTTTGTAAGCTAAATATTCTGAGTATAGTTTATTCTGTATTTTGTAGCTGTTGACTAAATGTTGAGTCGTTTTTAGAGGATACTTTTTTGCATTCTGTAATTTTGAAGTAGATGAAGTGAAAAATCTAAATGGGTTCTGATCTCAGTAGCTTTAAAACATGATTTCTTAAGGGTTAGGCTATCAGCTTGTATCTTAATTATTTGCCTCCTTATCACAAGTTTTGTGAGAAGCAGGTATTGTAAAACCACCTGAGCAGTAGAATATAGCTGTAAGAGGTCTGACAATTAAATTCATGAACTTGCCACCATGTGTGTATGTTGGTAGCACTGTACAAACAACTCAGTAAGGTTCCATAATCTTGGTATGTCAGTGTCTCATAGCTGGGTTTATGTCAACATGTGGCAGTGTCTTGCTGAATGGTGTTCATTATTGTTGTTGCATGTTTTTGTGCCCTTGCAAGAATGTCGAAGCTTGAATTAGAGCAACGAAGATACACTAAATTTCTTGTTAAATTTGGCAAGAGTGGAAGTGAAATCAGGGACATGTTAGTGCAAGTTGATGGGGATAATGCCATGAAGAAAATGGCAGTGTAGAAATGGATTAAACGTTTTTCTGAGGGAAGAGAGCGTCACTGATGAAGAAAGGTGAGGGTGGCTAGTAACAAGCAGAACTGATGAAAACATTGCAAAACTTTGTTGAACTGTGTGTCAAAATGGTTGGCTAACTGTGAGAAGCATAGCAGACCAAGTAAACATCAACAAACAAACAGGAAATTCTTTACTGAAAATCTTGGCATGAGAAAGTTGCATGTAAAATGGTCCCAAAGGCGCTCACCAATGAACAAAAGCAAAAAGAGTCAAAGTTTGCCAAAACCTTTTGGAAAGGCAATCTGATGTTTTGAGCTGTGTTCTCACTGGTGATGAAACAGAAATGTACCAATATGACCCTGAAACAAAGCATCAAAGTATACATAGAAGTCAGCCAATTTTCCACAAACAAAAATGTTCTGTCCAAATCAAGAGTCAAAATGATCTTGCTAACCCTTTTTGATATCAGAGGAATTGTTCATTATAAATCTGTACTAACTGGACAAAGAGTCAACCAAGTTTACAATTAGGAGTGCTGAAAAGGCTGCGTGAAAAAAACAAAACGACGAACTTTTCACTAGCAACTCATGGCTCCTGCATCATGACAAAGCCACCGGCTCACAGATCACTGTCTGTGCAGGAGTTTTTAGCCAGTAAACAAATAACTGTATTGGAATACTCTCCCTACTCACCTGATCTGGTCCCCAATGACTTTTTTCTTTACCTGACAGTAAAGGAAATATTGAAAGGAAGGTATTTGATGATATTCAGAACATCAAGGGTAATACAACAATGGCTCTGATGGCCATCCCAGAAAAAGAGTACCAAAATGGCTTTGAAGGATGGATTAGGTGCTGGCATCTGTGCATAGCTTCCCAAGGGGAGTACTTCAAAGGTGACCGTAGTGATATTCAGCAATGAGGTATGTAGCACTTTTTCTAGGATGAGTTTGTGAACTTAATTGTCAGTCCTCCTATGTCTATTTAAAAACAAAGACAAGCAGATTTTTCTGAAGTGGTTGTTTCAGTCTGAAGGAATATTATCTTTTTGTATCTTTTACTCCCTTTGACTCTTAGTCAAGAAAGCCTTTTAGAAATGTTCTTTGCTCACAACTGACTTCCAGAGCTCTGGTCATATCACTTTCCTAAAAATCTCCCTAAAAATGATACCTCACTGCTTTTTAGCCTAGAATTCAGCTAATATCTTACTCTACTTACTTTTCCATTCTTATTCCTTCTACTCTTCATTCACCCTGGGATTCATCTAATCTGAACTACTTCTTTTCTTTGTTTAGGCCTGACCTTCCCATTTTCATTCCTCTTAGATCATTCTTTACCAAGAATGTACTTCCCAGAACCTTCATTTCCACTTCTCTAGCACCTGTTCTTCAAGACTCAGCTGAGATCTCAAGTTCTCCCACAAATATCCTCCTTCATACAACTTATCTGATCAGTTCTCAATAATGTCTCCCTTCTCTAAATTTATGTGGTCATTTTCCATATTGTCATCACATGTAAGACTTAATTCCTTGAAAAGTGTTCATCCTATGCATCCCTTTCATGACCTTGCACTCTGGCTGGAAAATAGCAACAAAAGGTCTGCTCCCCTACTCCTAATTTTTGTACTGATAACTATTGGCCCCTTTTTTTTTCAATTCTTTATTATTGTTCTTTTGTCTCCTTTCCTCCCATTTCTCAACTTCTTGTGAAATTTCTGGCCTTCCTCATTGAACACCACCAGCCAGAGCTCTATTCTTTCCGTGAAGCAGACTAAAATAATGTGGGGCTGCTTGTATTATGTTTATATCTTAGATGATGTTTGTTTTCTACAGCTATTCAGAAGTTGTTGCTTTACACTCAATTGGTAATTAGTTATAGTCTTTCCTATTCTAAATGGAATTTTTAAAAATAGGTGCTTCTGGATACTGAGATACTGTAGGATATTATTAAAGCTTCTAAAATTCTAGTGTTTGAACACTTTTACCAATAATAGGTATGATTTAATAATATACATGTTTCCATCTTAAGAAAGTTTATGATTTGAAATAAAATCATCTTCAATAAGGACATATGATCTAATAAAAAAAATACTTATAACATCTAGAGCAGGGGTTTAAACCTTATGTTCATGGTGTACATGGATTCATAGGAAGTTAAGAATGAGTTTCGGAAAGTCCACAAACCCTCTAATTATATGCAAAATGTTGTATTTGTGTGAATATTTGTTTTTTTCTTAGCTTTAATCAGATTTTCACAGTGCCCTGTGACCCACAGAAGGTTGAAAGAGATCCTCTAATAGTTAATGAAATCAGAATCAAAATTCTAAAAACGTTTTACATACTTATATCAATAAAATTAATACATTTTAAAAAATATTTACATGCATCTACTAAAATTAACATGACAGGCACTTTGTTACTATAAGATCGAGGTTCATAATTCTAACATATCTATTCCCTAGGGAATATATGAAACACAGGGAGAAAGAAAAACAGGAGGTGATTAAGAATTTGAAGAATATCAGCAGTGGCAACCTGTGTCCTGTTTTAAAGCGCACAATCCCTTTAGGGGTTGCTTAACACCATAGTGGTTTAACCAGTGATGAAAAGAAGCTCTTGGAGGAGGCCTATTCCACAGGAGTTCTCTGCCTTTTCACCTGTACATCTACCCTAGCAGCAGGTGTTAACCTACCAGTGCGAAGGTGAGATAGTAATAAATGTTGGCTGGGCTCAAAGCTTTTCAATTCCTACCATAGCTTGCCAGGAGATCAGGAGTTTGTCTTTTTTTAAGTACATATTTTTAATGATTGGTTTTCCAAGGGATCATTCACTTTCTTTTTAATTGTTAAATTTATTGGGGTGACATCATTTGGTAACAATTATCGTTTCCGGGTGTACAACTCTACATTACATTGTCTATACATCACATTATGTGCTCACCACCCAGAATCAGCTCTTCCTCCATATATTTGATTCCCCATCCCTACTCTCCACCCCCCTTCACCCACCTCCCCCCCTTACCTTCAGGTAACCACTAAGCTTTGACTGTGTCCATGAGTTTTTGTTTCTTTGTTACTTTCAGTTTTACATTCCACCTATGAGGAGGTCATATGTTTCTTGATTCTTTCACTCGAACTTATTTCGCTTAATAAGATGGTTTCAAAGTCCATCCATGTTGTCACTAATGGCTGCATTTCATGTTTTATTACTGCTGAGTAGTATTCCATTGTGTAAATGCACCACAACTTCTTTATCCAGTCATCTATCAAAGATTTTTTGTTGATTTATTTTTCTTAGTAGTGGGTGAAAATTTAGCAAGGCTTTTTTTGTTGTTGTTTTTTGTCCAGTATTTGCTGAGTTGATTGTTTGGTTTTTTTCCTTTAATATTTTAGTGAAAAATAACATTAGTAGATTTCCTGGTATTTAGAATTATTCTTTCTCTTGTGCTCGCTCTGTCTGATTTTCATTCAGGGTTTATTTTTCTACTTGTATAGAAACAGTTGGAAGCTTTCCACCATTTTTGATCTTGAAGAGTTTACTTAACATAGGAATTTCCTTGAAACCTTAGAGAACTCATCCATAATTTAAAAAAAGGAAAAAGACTTGAGTCAAGAATTTTTTTTTTTAGGATAGATCCTTGATTACCATTTCAGTTATTACCAAAGCTTTAGGCCTGCATAGTTGATTTGTTCTTTGTAATTTGTGACTTTAAAATTTGTGACTTTCTTTTTCGAATAAGTGGTCAATTTTTATAACTCTCTTTTATTGTAAAATTAATCAATAATTATATTCTCTCCTGAATATAAGAAGGGTCTTAGCATTTGTATATCCTCCTACACTGCCTCATGTATGTATGTTGCAATTAAGAATTTTAATTCCAGATTTTTAATTTTCTTTCATCTTATAATTAGTAACTGTTTAAACTTGCCTGTATATTATAGTATTTGCTTTTTTGCTTACCACTACCTCTTGTCTCATACATATTCTGTGATTCTTTTTTTATTTTGCCATCCTTGAGTAATTACTGTTTAAATGCTGCAATAGGGGTAAAATTTTTTAGTCTTTGCATAGCTGAAGATTTCTTTATATTAGCCTCATACTTTAACACCTTGCTAGGAAAAGAATTCTAGGTCATTCTCATTTTCCTCCGGGGATTTTGTAGTATTGCTTCATGTCTTTTAGGATCCACTGTTGCTCATTTTTGGTTTTGCATAGGTTTGCTGTTTTTCCCTCTCCAGAAGCTTTTAGACTTTTCTCTTTAACCCAACTTTTCATCATAGTGTATAATAATAATAGTAGCTGTTACACTCCTTTTCCCATGTCATAACAGATTTATATACGTTGACTCAATAGGTCTTCACAACAACTTTGTGGGGAAGATCATATTTTATTAGCCCCATTTTATAGAAGGAAAAACTGAGGCACTGAACAATTCAAATAACTTGCCCTATTTCGCACCCAACAAATGAGTTAAAAGCCAAGGTTTGGACCTGGGAAACTCATTCTACAATCACAACTATCCCACTTCAGCGCCTTTTTATTTGTTGGGCTTTCAGTTTAAAGTTTTATGCCAGTTTTCATCTTAGAGTGTTTTTTTGTTTTGTTTTGTTTTGTTTTTTTGCTTATTCTTTCTTTCTTTCTTCCTGTTATCTCTGTTCTCTGCCTTTGCAACCTCATGTAGACAGGGTTGGAACTTCTTAGATTGAGCTTTCATATCTCTTTTTTTACACATTTTTCATCTATTTGAGCTATGTGTTTAAAGTAAGCTAAAGTTTACTTCAACTTTACCTTCTATATAACAAAATCAGTTTTTAGCTGTAGCCCATGAATTATGTTCATTATTCAGTTCTATTGAATTTTTGGAGTGAATTTAAAATATTTTTTCAATTTCCAAGATTTCTCTTCTTTTATTGCTCTTTTTTGTAATAGTCTGGTCTGCTCTCACATTGTGAATATAATGCCCTCTAGTATCTTCTGTGGGTACTAATTAGAATTTTTAAGTTCTTTTTTGTCCCCTGTGTTATCTGCTTTTGTCACATATTTATTTTTTTTATGTTCTTGTTGTTTTTCTGTTATGTTGTTAGTTTTTTTCAGGTGTTTGGTAATCTTGGCTATCCATTGAGATTAATAAATAAAGAAATAGGTTGATTAGTATAATTAAATGATAGGGTGTTTTTTCTCACCTTTGAACAAAGCTGGCTACAGACTTCTGTATATGAGTACATGAACAGAATCAAAATCATCATGTTAGTAGGCTGAAAACACTTGAAACCTGCAGTTTTATATAATTGATAATATAGATACACAAGTTGGCTTATATTGATGGTGCATGATAAGATTTATGGAATATAAAACAAAGTCTTTGGAGACTATTGCTATAGTGTATTGGTCATAAACTTTGTAGCTAGGCTGACTTAAGTTCATACTGTGGTCTGGTAATTACTAATTTTGTGGGTTGAGGTAAGCCACTTAAGGTGTATGTTCTTTAGTTAGACCTTTTGTAAAAAATATAATAAAATTTAATTTAAAAGAATATTATTATAACAAGTTCCGTAAAAAGTTATAGATAATGTGTATAGAGAACCTAGGACATCATAGATTCTTGGTAAATAGTAGTTACCTATTATTTTAAGTTAATATCATTAAATTTAATATCATGCAGATATAGTAAAATTAAGAATTTTTTTAGAAGTTGCTATTGTTATAGATGAACTATCACTTTTAACTAACTTTATCAATTCCATAGAGTTATTTTGAGAGCCCCCTATGTTGCTCAGGAATTTTTAAAGAGGAATCAATATAAACAGATGATCGGTAGAGCCGGCCGTGCTGGAATAGATTCTTTTGGGGAGAGTATCCTTATATTACAAGAAAAAGACAAGCAACAGGTAACAGTCTGGTTGTATGTTGGTGGTTTTGTCTTGTTGTTGTTTTTTTGGTCTTTGGTCTAGCTCTTTTATGAGATCATCTTTTTTAAAATTTACTGTTAATAATCATTTAATGTTTCCTTCCCTGTGATTAAGAATTAGAGTAGTTTGAATACTTTTGTATTTCAGGCAAACAATGAAAATTATTCTCCCTGTTTATCTTCTGTTTTCATGAGCACACCTGTTAAATTTCTTTTGTCTTTGTGTGTTAATCTTCCTATCCTCTACAAGATCTATGCAAAATGTAAAACAATTTATTTTTATAATAACACAAAACACAGTACTGCTTTAACTTTTGTAGGTATTGGAACTAATAAGCAGACCATTGGAAAGCTGTTATAGCCACCTTGTTCAAGAATTCTCCAAGGGAATCCAAACTTTGTTTCTCTCTTTGATTGGTTTGAAGGTATTTTTTAATATTTTTAAATCTTAATACTGTTACCTGAGATAACAGAGGTTAAAAAGTAGTGAAAATTGTAAAGTATGAAAAAAATGTTAATTTTTAATCTAATGTAGAAAAGAATAGTCTGTGACATGCTAAATCTGAATCTAGATCTATTTGTACATTTTAAATCTTTGAGTTATAAGGAATATGAGAATATTAACAAATCATAACTAGGCATCAACTACAAGTAGGAGACTTTGTTGGATACTGCAGGGGTATAAGGAGCTATAAAGACATAGGTCTTAATGTGGGATAATCCAGTATCTCTGCCCTTGTTAAGAATAAGGTTCACCTCAGTCCTGTGACCATTCTAGGATATTATAAATATTTGTGAGATCAGTATAGCCTTTATTAGGCAGAAAATATATTTTTTAATGCACAGCAGGAAAACATTCCTTTTTCTAAAATTAGAAATTAGCTTTTATTTTTTAAAGTTTCTCTTAAATTAAACCTCTTTTTTAAGATTTTTTTTTCAAGTTTATTTTATTGTTTGACAGATAGACAGAGAGAAGGGGGAGGACCCAGAGCAGTCTCCACAGCCATACATACATCATCAGTTTCGACAGAGTTTCATTCCACCCAGTTGGACATGGGGCCACACAGGGCGGGAACTGAACCGGGGGCCTCTGCATGGGAAGCACGCCCCAGTTCAGCATATGGGTCCACATGGACTGGGGCCAGGACTTGATCCTGGGACACCGGGGCAACAAGGCAAGTGCTTAACCGGCTGAGCCATCCCTGCATCGCCTAGGATTATTTTTAAGTAAAATTTAACTTTGTGCCCAAGGTCACTCTGCCACAAAGTGATAAAGCCAGGGTTTGAATTTAGCTTTGTCTAGCTACAAAACTAGTGCTCTTAACCTTTCATACAGTCTGCCTTCATTAACCTGAACAGTTTAAGGGAAAATACAAAAGGTGATTGATAAATAAAAGATACCGTGAGACAAGTTTTGATTACCTTGCAGATGGATGATGTAATATTAAAATATGCCCTTCTAAATATCAATTTGGAAGGCTGAAAGGCTATGAGGAAGTAAGAGGAATTAGTGTTGGGAATTGAAGGAGATGAGGTTTTAGATAAGCATAGGGAAGGAATAAGTCATTCTAGGTGTTTAAAATAGAATGAAAGATGTGTCCCAGTTCTAGCTTTGTCTCTCTAAGTTTCTAACTCTCTCTTAAACGTCTCTCAGTTGCCTTATATGGAAACCGGGGATAGCAGTATGCAGAAGTATTGTAAGACCAATTTGGAAGCAATTGCATACAAAAGGAGGGTGGCCAAGAATTATTAAAGGAGGGAAAAAGATCATGGAGATCATCTAATATATTTATATATTAGATTAAAGTAACAGACTCAGAGAAATAGTGATTAGGGTTTTTTAATGAGTTATAGTTTAGATGGAACTTATAAAAGGTGTCCCAAAATTCATGCAGTATTTGAATTTTGCGTCACTTGTGCGGTAAAGTGTTGCCAATGAAAAAAAAAGAGCGTGACAGCTGACAGCTCAGGGTTATGAAAAATGGAGCGCTACACAATAGAACAACGCGTTTTCATTGTTTAGCAATGAAAATTTAGAGTTTTTAATTATAAACCTGTGTTTTCTATCAGAATTACTTCTTGCGTGAATTTTGGGACACCCTTTATTTAGTTTCCTGCCTTCTTAGCCTATATTCTTTCCAGTGTGTCATTGTGTATGTGGAACATTCACCAAGTGAAGGTGAAACTTTGCCTGGTTATACCATATTCTGGGCCATAAAATGAGTCTCAATAAATTTAGAAGGATTGAATTCGTACAGAATATGGTATCTAATGACAACAGAACTATAGTATGCATCAACAATGGAAAGGTATCAGGGAAATACCAAAATATTTGGAAACTAAATAGCATACTTTGACCTATGATCAAAATAGAAATCAAAATAGAAAACTGCAGGTCAGTTTCTCTAGTAAACATAGATATAAAAATCGGTATTAGTAACCAACAATAAATTATAAGAACAATATACCATGATTAATCTGAGTTTATTCCAGTTATGCAAAGTTGATTTAACATTCAAAATTCAATCAGTGTAATTACCCAGAATTCAACTCCCATTTATGATAAAAACTCAGCAAACTAAGAGTAGAAACGAACTTCTTGATCTGATAAAGGGTGTTTATTGAAAAATAAAAAAGAAAGAAAAAAAAGAAACTATAGGTAATATCACATTTAATTGTGAAATGTTACATGCTTTACCCCTAGATTAGGAAAACAAAAGGTTCTGCTTTCACCCAACTATTCGTCATATTTTGGAAATTGTGGCCAGTATAATAAGAAGTGTAAGAAAAATTAAGAGGTATGGATAGGAAGAAGTAAAACTGTCTTGTTTGCTGATAACAGTGAATTCACGAAAAATCCAAAAGAATGTACTAAAAAAACAGAATGTAATTAGCAGTGTCACAGGATACAGGGTCAATGTACAAAACTCAATTTTATTTCTATAAATTCACTACAAAATAGTTGGAAAAACATTTCCATTTATAGTAGCATCAAAAAAACATGGGATGCTTAGGGATAAATTTAACTATTAATAGCTAACCATATAGAACAAAAAAATTAACCTCTACTCTTACCTCACACTATCCAAACAAATTACCTCCAAGTGAATCACTGGCATAAACTTAAATGCTAAAATGAAATGTCTAGGGGAAGCCGGGATGGCTCAGTGGGTTAAGCGCTCACTTTGCAGCCCTGGGGACCGAGGATTGCATCCTGGTCCCTGCCCGTGCGGACCCATATGCTGAACTGGGGAGTGCCCCCAGTTCAGTTCTCTCTCTGCCTCTGTCTCTGTATCTCTCTCTCTCTCTCTCTCTCTCTCTCTCTCTCTCTCTCTCTCTCTCTGTCAAAAATAAAATAAATAAATAAATAAAAATAAAATGAAATGTCTAGAAGAAGATATCAGAGAAAAAACTGTGTTACCTTGGGTTAGGCAAGGATATCTTATATGGGAAACAAAAAACAAACCATGAAAGAAAAAAAGAAACTATTAATTAGGCTTCATTATAATTTAAAAATTCTCTTCAAAAAACTGCTAAAATAAGTGAAAAGGGTTAGGGTTAATATTCATAATGTATACACCTGACAAATATATAGGAGGCTGGATACTTTCCAGAAAGCCGTGTTTGTGTATATGAGAGAGATGAATTAGGACTCAGCAAAAGACAATGGAATTGGAGGGAACTGGGGACTTCACTTTATGGGATAACAGGAAGACTAGGGGAACTAATTTGGTCACAAAGGTGTGGTTTTACAGGCCTGGCAACAGGGCACAAAAGTTCGCAGGGCACAACTGTTCCATTTAAATTCTGATTCAATAGTTGGCATACAACAGCAGGAAGTCCAGGCAGCAGTCGGATCACATTAGCAGCTAGGCAGCTGTTTTTCCAGGAGCTTTCATAGGAGACAGAACAGCTGCTGGACCCAGTCCTGGGGAGGACAAGCCATCGGAGTTCCTCATACACCTTGGGATAAGAGTTTGCAACAGGGCTGCAGTTGTGGAATGAGGCTGGAATTAGAGACAGGAAGTAGAAGCCAAGTCCTTTGGACAGGAACAACCAGGTGGAATTGGGGTGAGGGACAAGAAGGGCAGGATATGTGATTTGGGCAGTGTGAGGTTAGGAGGCAGAGGGTAGAAGTGAGTATTCCTGCACAGGCTAAGTCCCTGCTTTGGTGGAAGAGAAGGAAACTCCAAGAATTAGTAAGAAACAATAGCCATTGGATCATAGCATTCAGGGAGCCTCCAATTATCATTTATTTATCATAATCATGTTTCAGAGACCCTGCTAGACACTTTACATATTTTACCCTTGCATACCTTTGAATTAAGTAATATAACTCTCCTTTTAGAAGAAAAGAATCCGAGGCAAACAGAGGTAGGTTATGTAGGTTGCGTTCAGCCATATCTTCAGGTACTTGTGCGCACTTCTCCATGCTCTTGTCTGTTGCTCAGATCACTGGTATTGTCTCCTAATTGGTTTTGCATTCACTCTGCTCTGCCTTCCCATATCCCCTCCAAGTAATTCTTCACATAGGTCTTCTCAGACTGTAAAAATCTGAATATGTATTCCCCTTATGCTTAAAATGTGTTAGTGGTGGTTTCCCATTGCTTTCAGGCTTTAGCCCAAATTCCTTATCCTGGTCTACCACAGTCGATTTGGCCTCTGCCTGTCTCTCCATCCTCAATCTCTCACCAGCCTTCTCCCACTCTGCCCTCCAGACATACTGGCCCTCTATTCACTCCTCAAACTTACTATGCTCTCTCCTACCCCACTGCTCTCTGAGCCTGGGACTTGCCCATCTTACCTCCCCATCTCCAGTTTCACTCTCACCCACAACCTTGGTTAATTCCCACTGAATCTTCAGGTTTGCACTTAACCATCACATCCTCAAGGAAGCCTCCCTATGCCTCTGAATCCATTCAGTCTATTGTTTTATGCTTTGTAGAACCACATTCCTTTCCTTCAATAACACCTATCAGTTTATAATTGTGTTCTTGTTAATACAACTATTTGGCTAATAACTTTAGCCCCCTGGAATGTAAGCCTTGTGAAAGACGGACGGGTCCACACCTATTTGCATTTATCACTGAATTGCAGTGTCTAGCAGTGTCTGGCATGTAGAATAGTTGGCACTCAATGTATACTTGGACTAATTAATGGAGTTGGGCATGGATGAAATTGTAGGTTGGGGCAACAATGAAGAATACAGCTTTGAAAAGCTGTGGAGGCCAGAGGTAGAAGCTGGCCCAGTGGGTTTAAATCACTGTCAAAGTTTTTCACAGAGGGGTAGAAGAGTAACATGAAAATAGACAGAAGGATGAATTAAATGTGTTTGTTTGTTTACCCCAGTGTTAACTTACTAACCAGGTAGAAAACAATAAAGCTAAGTATGTTGATAATTTACAAACTGAGTATCAGTTCTTAAATATCTTAAAAGTGAAATTTTAGCCTAATTGTATACTCTATTAAAATTTATTTTTATTAAAATGATTTTTATTAAATATTATACTCCATGATATTTTTTGTTATTATTTATTTTTGTTTAATATGAAGTGACTACTTAAGTTTTCCAGTTGAAATATCACAATTTTAAGAGAAATGTGCTTGGCTATATTTTCGTACAACCTGATGATTTCATTGAGATTGGCTGTTACAAAATTTTAATTCAGAGTCAGCTCTACATCTGAACATCAAATGGAGGGTTAATTATTACTTATGATTGCCATTATAAGTTTTAAATAGTAAATGGGGGTGGTGAAAGGCAGCATAAAAACAGGAAAAGGAGATGGGAAAGTAAGAGTCAAAAAGAAGTAGAAAACTGCTATTTATTTTTAAGTAATATGTTAGGGAAAATATTGTCTGATTTTGTTTCAGTGAGACTTTCAGTTGTGTTTTCCATGTGTCTCTTCTAGAGTTAAAGAATGCTCTCACAGGTGGCAGGAGAGGGGTGAAGGGAATATTTCTAGAGGAAGTAGAGTGGGAATTAGTGATAATGGATGGGTTAAGGAGTAAACAGAGCACAGCTTTGGAGCTACTGTGAAAAAAAAAAACCTAAGGAATTTTTAAACTAAAAATGTGTAATTGTTTTTATAAAAACTGTAATATGATGACTGTGATAAATCTCCCTTAAAACATTTTTTCTTAATTTGAAAATGCTGTTATAAAATTACCTTTATATATATGCAACTATATAGATTTTATACTATTTTTTTAAGTAGCTTTGTGGTATGGAAATGAATCATTATCTTGACTCATGTACATTCACAATGATGCGTTGAATTAAGGAAAATGCTCCAATCATGTCCTTAATTGTTTCAGATTGCAACAACCCTTGGTGACATATATCACTTTATGAGTGGTACATTTTTTGGTGTTCAGCAAAAGATTTTGTTAAAAGAAAAAAGTCTCTGGGAAATAACTGTTGAATCACTGAGATACCTGACAGAAAAAGGACTCCTACAAAAAGACAGTATTTTGACAGAAAAAGGACGTATGCAAAAAGATGCTGTTTATAAATCTGAAGAAAGTTCCCAATATACTTTTCATATTACAAAGTTGGGACAAGCTTCTTTTAAGGGTAAGAGTTTACCTAAATGTCATTATTAATCTGAGGAAATGTACTGCAAAAAATAGAAATTAAATTATCTTGTTACATTAAATTAAGTTTGTAATTGCATATTAATAACA
>PVKE010039513.1:0-14986 GCA_004027555.1 Craseonycteris thonglongyai
TGTTTGTTGGGGGGGGGGGGGAGTTGCTGGCACTGAACATATGTGGTCATTAAAGAGAAATAAGGTCTGAAATGCATGAAGTAAGATCTCAGTCTAGAAAATTCTTCTAAATCTCATAGCTCATATACAAAGCTTGACAGAGTTGTTGTTTTTTAATTGACAACAGTCCTAAAAATGTATAACATTGACAATGAGCACTACAACTGAAACGTTTTCATACCATTTATAAAAAACCAATTTTAATCAACACTAGAGGAAAGACTAAATTGCCTTTCTAGTCGATTCATGGAAAAAGATTTCACAGAGTCTATGTTGTCATATGGAGAGCCAATCAGAGTATATAGCCTCTCCCTAAATTAGGTAGAAAAAATTATGTTTTATAGAAAAGTGCCAGACAGCTCACTACAATTTTATTTTTCTGAATTTTTTAATGTTGTGATATGTGTAAGTTTTATTAAATTTAAAACTTGTGATTTCCTTTCTCATCCTGAATAAATATCCACTTTTGTGGCTCCCTTTTCATTTTATATCCTTTTTCTAACAGAGCTGTGCTGGGGGGGTGGGGGTGGGGGGAGAGTATACAGCCATACTTGGACCAAAAAGACTGAAAGACTGGTTTCGCCTCTCCCTGCCTTCCGCCTGGGAGCTCTCATCCTTGTCCTTTGCTTTCCTCACTGTGACAGTCTACACTCAGGGTGTGATTTCACCCATAGTCACATAAACTAGGTAACAAGCCCCCTGCCCTCCACCTCCTGCCTGCTCTATGAGGCTTCTTCCTCACCTTCTCTGTGAAGCATGTGGCTTTGGCCTCATTCTGAGTTTCTGCCCCTTTTGTGAGAGAAGCCATCCCTCAGATCTGGTGGGTTCTGAGTCGCTGGCTTTGACTATTCAGTTCATCCTTGGGCTCTTCGTCTGGTGTAATTCCTTGCATTGGTCACCTCACACTTGTCCCTCTCCCTTGGCTGAAAGGCTGGTCCACACAATGCCATTCTGGTATCATCCCACTTGACCTGTACCTTTCAGAGGGCAAAGCAGACACATCTGGGTGACCTTCCCCTTTTACACCAATAATTGACAACTCAAGGAGAATTCCTATTATGAATAATTATTCAGACGAAACTAAACGAGACAGTAGATGTGCATAAAGAACAAGGAAAAGTCTCATGGGCATTTTTGGAGTGCCTTGTTTTCTATTCCACTAGTGTGAAGGCTAAGAGTTAACTGCAGGCCCTTAATCATCCCACCAAGAGACCTGAAGAGCAGGCGTTACAGATGGAGTCTTTCTTGCCTGCACAAGTATAAGCGCCTAATGTTTGCATTTAATTACTTGTATGAAAATTGAGGAGTGGGATATTCCTGTCAATTAGACAAAACTAAACATCAGACATGAGTATCTTTGTACTCAAAAACATAATTTACCATATGTTTCACTCTTTTTCTAGTTAAAATAATCAACCAATAGGTGAGAATATAATTTCTAAGATACCACCAGTCAAAAAACTCAATCCAAATCTTTAATAACACATATATACAAATGTGTGTTTAAACACATCACATTTCCTTCATTAAGCCTCCCATTCTGATGTGACCCACTATTCACTTATGCCCAACAACACAATGATGGCTCACACATGCTTCATATTCAGAGAAAAACTGTGTCCCTGCAGCTTTCTGCTCCCCTGCAGTACACTCTGATTTGCACGGGCTTCACCTAGGCCCACGCGTAGATGTTCACATTTTCCATGGGACGGAGCTGATGAGAAGAAAGTTCTTCTGTATCAGTTGTTGCTGGGGTATTTGAACAGTTTCCTGAAATTTCCTTTCTGAGAAGGGTGGTTTTGCTTTAGCCTAGAATAAAAGGGGTGGGGTGGGGGGGTGGGGGGTATATCCTAAACCCTTTATAATGATTCTTAGAGATGCAGATGATTGAAAAGCTACATAAAGACAAGGCTTTCAGAAAGTATCCAGCCATGTAATATGACAAATAGAGTCATTTATAGCTAAATTTTCTTTTCTGGACAGCCTTCATATGTAATCTACAGTGACATTAAGAAAACCTCTGTTTGGCTCTCCAATTCTCTTAAAAGTATCTGTAGTCACAAAGGGGTGCCACCAGAGAACTTTCTTAACATAGATCTAATTTGGGGTCAAATCATCCAGATTTTGCCAGTGGAATCAGCAAATAATATAACTAGAAGGACAGCACAAAAGACAAAAATGTTTCTAGATCAGTGGCTATTTATCAATACGCACAACCCACCCCAGAACTTGACAGTTCTGCAACCTGAATCAACGCGTCCACTTGTTAAAGTTGAATAATAACACTCCATAAGGAGATTCCAAAAGAAAAAGAAAAATTTGAAAGTTAAAATTACATGTATTTAAAAATAATCACAGGAAACAACGTATTAGTCTCATCCATATAGTTCTTTTAACATCTGGCACATAATATCACTTTTGTATCATGCAGTTTAGCAAAAATAGTTCATTGTATCTGAGAGCGCTGCACACAACCTAAGGACAGTGCCAGGCACAAGCTCTGCCATCTGACCAACACTGGAACCCTCGCTCTGTTTTCCTAGAGTTTGTCCTTGGCTAAGCTCTCCTGAATCCCCAGGGGTTTGCTGTCATTTCTGCAGCTGCTGGCCCCATCCGTCCTGGCTAAAAGTTATTCATCAGCAAATGTTCATTGGGAACCTACTTACTCTAGGCCAAGCACTAGGCTTCCAAAGGTGAATTGGGCAAAGTTCCTACCCTCACAAGGTTCATATACTGGATGGGGGAAGATTGCCAATGAACAGGTAAATGTATACCTAACAGGGAACTAAAGATTAGGATAGGATAGGATAGGACAGAACAGGATGGCATGGCATGGCATGGCATGGCATGGGATAGCATAGCATAGCATAGCATAGCATAGCATAGGATAGTCCCCTGAAGAACAAAAAAGCAGAGAAAGGAGGTAGAATGTGATGATCCATGGCCAAGTTAGATCCAGGCAGGCCTCTCTGAGTAGGTTCCAATGCAAACACAGAGACTTGTTCACCACAGAAAGACTCTAGAAAGCAATTCTAGGAGTATTTTATTTGTGCCACTAACTGCAACTCATATGTGTCTCTCAGGTATAAATCACTTTCCCCAAGTTCCATTTCATTCCATCCTTAAAATATACCCAGGCTGACATTTCCATCCCCAACTCTCCCAAGGCAGGGGTGATATGCTACTTAGAGAAGCCAAAGATTAAGAGGGGCTGCCAAGTGGATTCCAGATTCCCAGGTAATCTGCATTTTTCAGACCAAATGAAACAATTGGACCTGTGTGACCTCAGTTAAGATGGGAATGGGGGCTTCACTTTGGCCACACTTCCTAAGCCACATGCAATGCTTAAGTTTCTAAGTTGTCAGTCTAGGGAATGCCCCTTTAGCGATATTTAACTACCTGTGACATGAGATTCTGAAAGCTTTCTAAGTCTATGCACTAATGGAAAAGCCTTTTACATATTTAATAAAACTAAACAAACATCAAAGTTAAGTCAAATGCAACTCGTTTTTTCTAAACTCTACAGAGCATTTGTGGCATGGAAATCCCTCCTGATGGTTCTATTCAAATAGTGCAAGAGTCCTGAATTATGGGGGTGGGGTAGGGGGCTGAGATTATAATCTTCCTGAGGACAGACTCTATTTCACTCTATTTCCTCAGTGCCCAGCACAGTGCCTGACACAATGTACGTGGTCAAGAAATACTTACTTGTACCAATAGAGAAATTTTTTTTACAAATGATTTACCCACACAAAACAATCAGTTTTGGTTGAGTTTTCTTTAAACATTATTAGCTATTTACAAAGTTAAACTACTACAGAATAAAAATCTTTACATGTACAGATAAAGAATTCCATTATAAGGGTGCTCTATACCAAACTTTCTATAATACTTTACAGACCCCTCGACATTTCAAAAGGGAACCACAGGCTTAAAACACACCATTATTATCAAGGATCACAATGATAGTAATTATAACAAGTGATAACAGTAAGTGCTAACCATGTGCCAAGCACTGTATTAGACACTTCCAGACACTCTTCCCTCCTCTCTTTATTCAGCAGGTCACTGCACAATGAAACCTCTTCCATCAGAGAGTTGTCCCCTAACCACCTTGACTAAAATAGTGCCCGTTTGGTCCTTCTCACTCCTTACCCTGCTTTATCACCCACTTGCTACGTTATATATGTGTTTGCTCAACTGTTTGTTAAATCCACCTCTATCCAGTACAATGTAAGTTCTGTGAGACCAAGAATACTATGTTATTATTCACTCTTGATTCTTTAGCATTTAGTAGCTCAATAAACAGTTGATGAATGAATGAATGAATGTATGGTTTCATTCACCCTTTCCAACAACTCTGAAAAGTAGCATGGCTAGCCCCAAGAAATGGCACCAATAGTTCTCTAAGTCCCATGCTCTTTTTGGTACCCTGTGCTGACACACACGGAATAAACAAACCATCCCTCCCTCTCCCCCCTTCTCCTACCTTGCCTTGACAGAAGCAGTGTCTGCAGGTCTGTCTTTCACTCGCACATTCTCAGAGGAAGGCAGTGAGCTCAGTCCACACCGATGAGTCATTCCCCATGTTATTTTCATATAACTTACTTGGAACCCAAGAAGGGAACATTGTATCACCTGAAGTTTGGGCACAGAGATGGTCAGATTTATGAGCCATCTCAAAGTCACCTGAAGCCCTCACTGCAGTGTGGACATGGCCTGAGGCAGGGACCAGAAGCAGAGAACTCACCCAGAGTTGAGGACGGCACATCAAGGTTAAGGTGGCGGATTTTCCTGTGCTGCAGTCTTGCCCATTTATATCCAAGACCCTCCACCTCTGAGGTACCCTGTTGAATGACTCACTCCTGGCTACATTTGTGCCTCAAAAAATATTGGGTAGAGATTGCGCTCACTCTGGCTCCTGTTCCACTATGATCTCACTCTGGCTTCTGGTCCATAATGATGAGGTTGTGCCTGAATTATAACCTACAGAAGATTTTCAGTGACTTCGTTCAGAAAGCTGGACTTTTATCTTCCTCATCTTTAAATTTTTATCTCCAGGTAAATATCGCTTTTCCTCCCATCTATTTTTATTTCTTGAATATGATGGATGAAAACAGGAGCTGCGGCTTTAACGGCTCTAATAAAATGAATCATCTCTTCCATGTGCATTTTACTCCTTGCAAAGATTTATTTTTCTGAAATCCATAAGTGCATTTCTGAGAGTTCTTAAATGTAAGTGTGTCTCTGAGCTTGCTAAGTACATTTCCCATAGTAGGCTATTTAAAATGTATCTTTAAAGTGGATTACATGTCTCCAGGGACTGGTGATGGACTACGGAGTCACTCACTTTGATGTCACCAGTTCAAATTTAGTCCAGCCCTTAGGCAGTGAAAAGAAAATCACTATAGCTGAAAATGATTGGCTTACTTTTGTGGCAATGAGTTAGTGACTCCTCTCTAGTATCTACCACCTAGGCATCCAATCACAAGGAAGCACTAAATAAGACCCTCCCAGTAATGGAGGAACTGGAAGAGATGTACCTGTATACACTAGCACACACACACATGTACACTGTGAATGGCCATGCATGTATAAACACGTGGGCACATATAGACACATAAACACAGACACACGCACATCCTTGTACAACCACGTATTTTGACTGAATTCATCTATAATTAAACTCATGTCTCATCAGGAAAGGATATACATATTTCACCCATTTATTCAGCAATACACAGTTCAATGCAAACTGTTCAACGACTTCAGAATATGCCTATAGCGCTCTGTGATTTCTGCAAACAGATGAGGGCCCCTTCAGAAGCCAGCCTTGCTGCTCACTGTGATGAAACAGAAGATGGCACTAGTCTTCAGGGATGTCAGCCTGGAAGCTTTCAGGAACACCAGCCTGCACTTAAAGATCAAAGACAACTGAGATGACGATTCCTCAGAAAGATGCCTTTCCTCAGAATCCAAGAGACTGGAAGCCATTTTGGACTCCCTGCTCCTGCTTATCTCTCGAATCTAGTACATCAGCATGGCCAGTTCATCCATCCTCTTCGAACCCTAAATTCATCAGTTATTTCTATTGTCACCATCACCATGTTAGGGAAGGTGACCACCATCTCTCCCTTGGATTACTACAACCTCCTCACTGTCCCCATTTCACTTTACCCATGATACTTCTAAGCATCTCTCCAAAACATCACTCCCCCAATGAAAACCCTTCAGTGGCTCCCCATGGCTTCAGGACGGGTCCATGTTCCTTAGAAGGGTCAATAAAGTCTTTCTGGTTTCATGCCTGTGGTCGCCTTTGCTGTATTCACATCACAGAAACCACTTGCCCTAGCCATGTCATTCCTGGAATGCCTTCAACTGCCAGGCATAGATCACTGCCTTCACCATGTTTCCTAGTTACCAGTAAATGATCCTACTTGACTCAGCATCACTGTCATTTCTTCAGAGGAGTCTGTCACAATCCTTTCCAGTGGGGTGCTGTTCTTACAACCCTATCATGTAGTTTAGCATGTTACTGTGGAATCCTGTCTCCCTTAGGAGGAACTGAATCTCATTCTGGTGAGTCCCTAGCCACTGGTATGGTATCTAGAGTTCAATTTATTTTAATAAATAACTACACGAGGTCAGAATGAATTATAGCATTTTCTGTCTTCAGATAAAGCAGAGAAAAGCAAAAATGGAGAGAGGACTGGGATCTCCACTCAAAGCCAGAATTCAGATGGTAGGCTACTCATGAAAATCAAACAGGCTTTATTTATTTATTTATTTATTTATTTATTTATTTATTTATTTATTTATTTGGGGAGGGAGCTTTTAATTACATCTTTTAAAGAATAGATTATCCTGTGCTTAAAGAGTTGTAGGCATGATGTCACCTAAAGATAATGAAATCAAGGGAATTGATATAAATGTGAGTGACATTTTGAAGTGAAGATGAAGAATCTGGAATGGTTCCTTGACATGACTATGTCTCCGCTTGTTTGGATGTTACAAAGAAGGAAACGAGAAGAAACTAGTAGATAAGGAGATGCAGGGATATGTTATTAAAAAGAGAGTATCAGAATATAATTATACACATATATATATATATATGAGGGCTTCCCAGAAAAAATCCAGCCATTGTGAATATAATAAGAATAATTATATGGCTAGATACTTTCTGGACAGCCCTCATGTATTTATATATATGTATTTATATATGTGCATATATGTGTGTGTGTATGTACACACACACATACATACACACACACAGAGGACTGGAAGTGGGAATGATAAGTACTAAAGAAGATCAAGGAAAGGAAGTGGGAAGCATAGAGAGAGTGAAGGGATTAGAGGAAAAGCAGGTTATAGGCAGAAAGGTAAGAGACAAGGGAACAAGAAAAGTAAAATCAAAAGAGATGCATAGATAAATGAGAGGAGTGAAAAGAACAGTCAAGAAGAAGACAGGGGGAAATGGAATATGGTCATTTGCACATAGAAAGGGCCTTATTTTGACAACTGCATGAATGAATTAAGGAGCAGTGAGAAAAAGTCCAGGAATGTCCAGGAAGTTTCAAATATGTGGACTTTGATTCCAGTCTATGATGTTACATATGAATTATACTCCAAAGGTGCTGGGTAAACCCTATTTTATATTAACATTAAGAATGTGATATGATTAAGTCTGAACGCTGATATCATTCACTCACTCATTCACTCAACCAACATTTCTAAGCCCCCTCAATGGACTAGACACTGTATTAGGTGTTAAGGATCTGACTAAAAGACATACCACTTATGTCCCCAAAGAGACTGCAAAAGAAAGCATTAAATCTCTTATTCAAATTGAAATCTACTTTATATGGCACAGCCTCCATAATCTGTAAAGAAAAAAAAAATCTGAATCCAAAGAAATATAATAGCATGGCTTGGCCAAAGACCACAGGAGACTGAGGCGTTTTTTTTCTCAATCGTATTAGATGACATTATGTCATGTGCCCATTTAGGATGGAGCTGCAAATCATAAAAATGCCAAAAGCGTGGGGAAGAAAAACATTAAAGGAGCTAACAGTAGAATATTAAGGATAGGCATAATTAAAGAGAGAAAGGCATAATAAATACAGGGCACTTTAAATTCCCTTTGTCACAGGGCTCTACTGCAGTTTGACTCCCAGTCCCATTAAAGTCATTCTAAATTGATTCCCTTGGTATAATGAGCCTCTCTTGATAACACCAAAAACACTTGGCCTCTCAAGAGCTCCTTGAGGGCTGCCCTGCCAAGGCGGCCACCACCAGGGTATTCAGGCAAAAACCCGCAGCTTCATTTGGCAGAAACAGGGACCCTGGTCCTGCTGCTCTCTCTCCCCCACCTCCCCCAAATCTTTAGCAGAGGAGCGAACAACTTCCCCCAGCCATTCACAGGGGACAGAGGGGAGACGATTTATAGGCATACTTCAGCTACAGGGTCCCACCGAATCCCCAACTTGTTTGAGGCTTTCTAGCTATGACTGCCTTTGACTTGAAGAGTTGTGATATTCCGTCTCAGATTTCCTGTGACAAATACCCTTTACCATTCGATGGTAGGGCTACACATTGTAGCTTCCCATGTAAATGAAATAAAAGGCAGAATGTATAGACTTTCCCCCACGGAGGTCACTTATCCTCCTACACTTTGGATGATTCCAAATAGAAAGGAAGTTAGAACAAGGGCAGAGGGATGCCAGATACATTTCATAATCCATACTCCTCTCCTCCACCAGACAAAATGCTAGCGAATCTGAGGTGCACACAACGTAAGTCAGTGGGACACCCAAGAAGCCCAAATCACTACCTTACCATTTTCTTGGACCCTATTAACCTCGAGAGAACTATGAAGGTCATCAGTTTAGCTTTCGGCAATTTCTCTAAAATGTAGCACCAGTAGCTCTCCTATCCAGGCTCCATTTTATTCTGTCCCTTTTTAATCACTAAAAAGGCTTTTGCTTGAAAGCAGGATCTTTGTTTCCTAAAGATTGATCCCCTTGCCACTTCCGGCAGCTGCTTCCCCACCTTGGTGACATAACAGTTGCTGCTAAGGAGCTCATTTTAATATCACAGAGGATCGTGATTTCAAGTGGAAGTGGTTAACCTCTTAAGAAACAAAGGCCCTTTCTGCAACAATTGTTTCTTATCATTACATGCAAGAAAAGCTCCACACCTAGGATGTAAAATGGATGATTTACCTGAGGAATAGATACAAACACTGGCTGTGACACTCTACTTCTTAAAGCTTCAGAGGGGGTAAAAGTTAGGAGAAAGGAAAAAAGAAAAGATGAACTTTCAAATGTTAACCACACGCATTTTCCACCCCCTTGCCGGGGTCATTTGCCTACCAACACGAGACAGTTATATTCTTATCATTTTACTATACTCTCATTTCACTGAGCAGCATCAGTCTAAAAATAGGTTTTAAAAATGGCACATTTTATATCTAGACATTGCTTCATTTTTGCAGCTATAAAGCCACTTACAATATTTTCTATTATTCTATTATCCCTACATAATTTAGCATTTTGCTCACATTTTATTGTTTCTGTTATCACAATTAAGAATCAGTTTTCAGTGAGTTTTGTCTCAGCAGGGTGCGGATGTGAGTGGACCTCTAATCACTCTATTTATTTGAGATAAGTAGAAATAGTCCTTCATATGGCATGAAATAAAAATCTAGATCTCATAAACCCCAAGTTATTGTACAAGTAAGGAAAATATGAATGGATTTCAATGTCTTTTGACCAAGTTATGTAATTTATTTAAAAGTACAAGAGAAAATTACCAATAACCATTTAGATAACCAGGGGGCTATCAGGCCTTTGAAGAGATTTCAGAAAAGACAGCCACTTCGTGCACGGTTTATGCAGGAACCGTGAGCAGGAGCGAGCATGACACTTCCTCTTGTCTTCTATGCTACTAAATCAACATGGCATCGTCTGTGGTACAACAATGTGTCAGAAAAGAGAAAACTGTGGGTTGGACTCATGGGTGAACGACTGACTGCCCTCTCTGGACCACACAGCCTCAGTTATCTGTATAAGAATTCCAGCTCTTAAATAAAAAGAAAAGCGAGAGAAGATAAGACCTAGAACTGGGTTCACATCTCATCATTACAATGTAATGTAGAATTGTACACCCAGAAACTATGTAATTGTTACCAACCCGTGCCTTCCCAATTTTAAAAATCAAGCTTGTTCAAATGCTCTTGTCCTATCAATACTGTACTTTATATAAGTAAAAATATTATTATGTGTACTAGCTCAAAAGATGATTAAATCAAGGGGATGCTGGGACAGCTCAGTGGTTGAGTGCCTGCCTTGCAATTGCAAGATGCAGGGTTCAAATCCCCACCTCAGCCCTGCAAACCGATATGTTGAACTGGGGCACAACTGGTAACCACTGGGACAGTGGTGAAGTTTCTCACTTCTCATTTGGGAGGCCCCCAGTTTGGTTCCTGCCCCACACAGCTCCACATCCATCTGTGTGGAATGAAACCATGTCACAGCTAATGATGTACAACTATGGAGACTGCTCCAAGCCCTCCCCGCTTCCCTTCCCTTTTCTTCTAGTCACTCTCCCCTCTCACTCTCATCCCTCTGTTTCTCTCTCTCTCTGTCTCTCTCCTCTCAAACAATAAATGTTTAAAAAAAAGATGATTAAATAAAAAAGCCACTACTGAGTGTTTACATTCTAAGAACTGTGCTCAGTGCTTTCTATACATTATCTCGAGGTATTCTTCTCACTGTAATAAAGATGATGAGACTGAGGCTTAGGGACTTAAGATGTCCAACTTCACACAGCCAAGTGTGGGTGCCCTGGGGTTCTAGAGCAGCCCAGGGCTGCTTTTCTTCCCATCCCCACACATGGAAGTCCTATCTACTTATACTATTGAAAATATTTGATTTTTACCTAAACTTTAAAACCTTGCTTAAAAATCTTTAGCTTTGTCTATTCACTTAGCAAACATTAGTTGAGTAGTTACTCTGTGAAGATTCATACATAGCAACTAAGAGACAAAATTTAGTTAAAAAAAAAGTGAGACTGTTGGAGCAAGCCTCCTCCTAGCTTCTGTGGTCTTGCTGAAGGCAAACTACTCAACCCAACTACCATTTGCAACACAGACAGATTAGATAACATCATTTCTGTTTGCTTCCTAAGGGGGTAATCCCTCTTCATGACTATTATAATTCTCAACTAATGTCTATAGTTATTCTGTAGCAGGCATGTCTGTATTCATCTATTATAATTAACAAATAGCATTCCACAAAAATGTGGGTTAATTACTTTATAACATGAGCATAATCAATTCCATATATCTTTGCTTATACCCCAACTTTTTCACTTATAAATGGTGCTAAGTGTATTATTGTGGTATCATGTGAAAGCTCCTTAATACTTGCTTTATGACACATAAATGCATAGTTATTGTACTAGTTGTTGTGCTAGGGCTGTTGTAACAAAGTACTACAGACTGGGTGGCTTCAACAACAGAAATTTATTGTCTCACAAATCTGGAGGCTAAAAGTCCAAAATCAAGGTCTCAGCAGTGCTGGTTCTTTCAGAGTGCTGTGGGGGTGAATGGGTTCCACTTCTCTCTCCTAACCTTCTGGAACTCCTTAGAATTCCTCGGTTGATGGCCACATAAACTACTCTTCACATGGCATTCTCCCTGCATCTCTCTCTGTGTCCAAATTTGCCCCTTTTAGAAAGACACCAGTCATACTGGATTAAGATCCACCCTAAAGGCCTCATCTCATCTTAACTTGATCATCTACAAAGACCCTCTTTCCAATGAAGCTCACATTATGAGGTACTCAGGGTTAGAACTTCAGCATCTCTTGGGGAGGGGACACAATTTGACCCATAACAGTTATTTTTTATAACATTTTGATTTCTTTCATTGTTTCATAAATTTTAACATTTTTATTTAACTGAACTGGAGGCCTCACTGCGTTCAGGAAGCACACCCCAGTTCAGCATGTGGGTCC
Organism: Craseonycteris thonglongyai; assembly: GCA_004027555.1. NCBI lineage: Eukaryota > Metazoa > Chordata > Mammalia > Chiroptera > Craseonycteridae > Craseonycteris > Craseonycteris thonglongyai. Next base: position 12,057 of record PVKE010039513.1, read on the forward strand.
ACCTGGGTTGGAGCCAGGATTCGATCCTCGGTCCTCGGGGCTTCAAAGTGAGTGCTTAACCTGCTGAGCCATCCCGGCTTTCCCTGTTTCATAAATTTTAAAAGCTCAGTTGTCTCCTGTTATACTAACTCCACATAAAGTACCATGTCGGGACATTTTACTGGAAGCCCACAGAGGAGGCAACAAGATACAGTTTCATGATTAGGGAAAGCGAAATCTCAACACATCACTGGAACAACATGGTAAAAGTCTACGTACTGTGTTCACACACACACACACACACACACACACACACACGGTACAAGACAGATACGCCATTCCATTGAATCAGAGACAATTCTGGTTGCATGTACCAAAAAAAGCCATGCTGTGTCATATGAAATGGAGGTATCAGTGAGATATATCTTGATTTAATAGAGAAATAAAAGTGATATAAGGTTATCATAGGCTTAGACCATCATAAAGTGCATGCAGAAATCCTATATTTTAATACTCCCAAGCTGCTTTTTAACTCCAAGTGAAACAATTTGCCTAACATCTACAGAAATGGCTCAATTAATTTCCTCCCTTAAATAATATGATACTGTCCCGTATAATACATCTTCTTATAAGTGTTTTTCTTCTGTTCTCTTTTTATGTTCAAATTCTAAAGATATGAGGATGGAAACAGTGCTTACTTCTGAATGACAGGAAATCTCCCACAAAAATAAAGCACATTCACATTTGATTACTGTCTTCAGATATTCTTTGCAAAGACCATGTGCCCGTGTCTGGTAGATGATACAAAATTGCCTTGGGTGATAAACAAACACCATCAGTGCCTCCCTAACCCTCAATTAACAATTCCTTCATCAATAAAAGATTTTTTGAGTACCTACTATGTCTCAGGTTCACTATTCTAAAAGAGGGCAGCAATTTAAATAGGATGGTTGGTAGAGTCCTCACTGAAAAGCTAGCATTTGAAGATAAAAGACTTGAAGTATGGAAGGGATGCATCACAAGGATATATGAGTATTTCAAGTAGTGGCAATAACCAGTGTCAAGGACCTGTGGCAGAAACAGAGACATGAGGGGAGAAGAATGAGAGGTCAGGCAAGGGAGCAAGATGGTGACTGGCTCAGGTCAGTCTTCTTGGACACTATAAATACTCTGACTTTTACTAATGGAAATGGAAAGCTAGAACAGCATGAATAATAAGATGTATGTTTTTAAGTCTCTTCTACCTCACAAAAGTCACCTGCTCATCAAAAGTGAATGGCAGGAAGCAGGATGGCGCCGCAGGCGAAGGGCTTGCTTTGCAGCCCAGGGGACCAAGGATCAAATCCCAGCCCTGGCCCATGAAGACCCACATGCTGAACTGGGGTGTGCCACCCACCTGTGTGGTACAAAAGAAACCAGGTCGAAAACTGATGACATGCAACTATGGAGACTGCTCTGGGCCCTCCCCCTTCTCTCTGGCTTTCTCATTCTGTCTCTATTTCTGTCAAAAACAATAAAATAAATTTAAAAAAAAAAGTGAATGGCTTAGCATTCATAGTTTAAACCAGTTCATCACATGTAAACAAATGGCCTTTCACAGTGAATCTCTACTAGAAACAAGGGGAGCTCAAATCTCTGTTAATGAGTTTAGTGTTATATATATACTTTAAGGAGAGAGAGACCAAGATTATATACATCATGCAATGTTCATTTTAAAACAGGTTCTTTTGAAGCTCCGGGGACTGAGGATCGAATCCTGGCCCCGGCCCATGTGGACCCACATGCTGAGCTGGGGGCCCCCGGTTCAGTTCTTGCCGGGGCCTATGCAGGAGGCTCCGGGCCCAGTTCCTGCCCTGCTTGGCCCTGTGCCCACCTGTGGGGTGAAACTATATGGAAACCTAATGTCCACTATGGAGACTGCACTGGGCCCTCCCCCTTCTCTCTGTCTCTGTCTGTCTCTGTTTCTCTCTGTCAAAACTCAATAAAATAAACCTTAAAAACAACAACAACAACAGGTTTTTCCTTAAAGTTTTATGAGCTTGAATAACTCCTGGATTCTATTTCCTATTGTTCAAAAAAAAGGAGTTAGTGCCGATATGCAATTATCTAAAAAATTACATATTTGCAGTATTTGTGTCTGCAGTAGCCACCAGCCTCCATGATGACCCGTAACGACCCTTGCCTCCTGATAGCCACATCTTTGTGTGAGTGGTAATAAATAGGGAATCAAGGCTGGCCAGTGTGTCCCCTTCAATATGGCTGAAGTGATGGTCACAGGACATTGCAGCGTCTTCTTTGTTCTCGAGGATCACTTCTCTAGGGGTTGGCAGCCACCAGGCCATGACAAGAAGCCCACATGAGGAGGCACGAACTTGTCAGCTTTCTGAGAGTCCATCTTAGAAGTAGCTCCTCTGGACCCATTCAAGCCTTCCCTTGGCCTACACCTCTGGCCAATGTCTGACTGCAACTTTCTGGTAACAGACAACCTAATGTGTGACCTTGAGCCAGAATTTCCCAACAACACTGCCTCTCAATTTCCAGTCTACAAAAACCACCAGAGAGACTACATTTTTATTAATGTTGGAAGCCATACATCCAAATAGTCTAGTGATCATCATAAGTTAGCTACTGCTTGCAACATTTATTTTTATCGAACATGCTTTTGAATTTCTGAACTCAATTCAAAAACCAGTAATAAGGTCATGGTCAGATAAAATTACATTGCGAAGCTACAAAAATACATACCAAAACTTTCCTTTGACTGAAGTACCCAAACTAGAAAGTGCTGATTTGGAGTGACAGAGAATGCTGGCTGATACACAGACACTGAAGTCGCAGGGTGGTGGTGGGGGTGAGCTATATATGTGTGTGTGTGTGTGTGTGTGTATATATATATATATATATATATATATATATATATATATATATATATATATATATATATATATACA